>JAIUZE010006342.1:0-11426 GCA_022085475.1 Heliosperma pusillum | reverse complement strand
CTTGTATCCAATTTCAACAAAAATTGTGAAAAAATTGCAACTTCAAGGGCTTCTCAGTAAAAAAAACCTCACTTGCCAATCATGAACTATCACATTTGAGATCAACTTCATGACCTATACTGCAGCAACTCTTCACAAGAAGTTGCCAATGCTCAAAATTGGTGGCTGGCTAGGCGGCTAGCCCAGACAAGTTGCACATGAGCGCATGTGCTCAAATTCTAAGCAAAATATTTTCTAACTTACTTCTAGTAGGTACACCTATGACTAAAAAAAGTTCTTCAACAGAAAGAAAATAAGCACGAGAGTTCCGCATGAGGATTATTAGAAAATGACGAGTAGAAAGATATTCAAGATATAAGAGAAAAGGGAGAATTGACCATACAAGATGTTGACCTGCAAATTCCTGATGTAATGCAAAATACGACCAAGAGAACCACATTTCGACGAAAGACCATCACTTTGCCACTTTGTGCTGAAAAGATTGATGCCGTCAAGAAGTGTGGTATAGATATCTCTGAAAGCTGAAAAGAAGAAAAAGTACCATTTTCTTAGCACTTTCTATAGAACTAATCAGTGGCAGACCTTACAAAAAATGAGGGGGCAGGGCTCTACTACGGGCTTGTGACCTTCAAGTGATAACCTTGTCTTGGTATTTGTAAAGCAACCGTTTATGCTAACTTTCTGCTTCATGGGGAAGATAGCTTAAAGATTACTCCTTCCATTCCATTGCAAAATGGGATGGAGAATGACTCATAATGAAAAATATCTCGAGAATTCATTGGATGAGTGGGTAACTTTTACTTCCCAATGAAGCCTTCGCTCAAACCTCACAATCAAATTTTTAAACCATCAACTGTCAATAGGCCCATCAAGCAACAACTAATATAAACTTCACATCAGCTCATGCCGCAAGTGTGGAGTGTGTTTCCACAATTGTAGGCTACTAAGAGTAATACCAACAGGAAGCATATCGGTTTCTATACATTTGATCCAACAGGAGGATAACTAGCCAAATCAACAAGAAAAGAATTCATGTATTCACAACAAAGTCACGCTTTTCCCATCAACAAAGTCACGCAGTAATCAAGCATTGATGTGGAACCACTTTACAAAATTGATACTGCTTGTTCATGTGAATCCCTCATTCAAGATTCAATCTATCAACTCTTTTACTAATATTATCACTAGATAGGCACTATGAATGTATCCTTCTAATCCCCCGTCTCAATCATTTGTTTACGTTTTATATTCCCGTGAGAGACATTTTATTCAAAGGTTTAAAAAAATGATTGGGACGGAATGAGTATTTCTTTTCAAATACAAGCAACTGAGATTCAAGGGAAAATCCATATGCATTTGCGTAGTGATATTTAAGTGAGCAAAACAAGTCAATTTTATGGTTTAGTCACTCCTACACTCGAATTAAAAAGTAAATTGAATAATTAATTAGAAAAAAAGAGTAAAAATTGAACAATGATACATCATTATAAGCATTTTTTCTACAAAAGCTAATATAATAAATGAAAGCAAATAAAGTAGAGACGTAATCATGATTCATGATAAGTTTAAGACAATATGATGAAGAATACCGCAGTGAGAATGAGGGCAGAAAAGGCAGCAAAAATGACCCAACGATCAGAAGAAACCAACTGCCACATCCGATGAAGCGCATTCCACACCGTCACCGGCTTAGCCGAAAGATAAACGTCGATATTCTCATCCGAGAACTTCCACCAGCTTCCTCCGGGTAAAACCGACCGCAATGTCTGCAAAAACCGGTCAATTCTCTCTCGTAAGTCGGCATTTTGCTTAAATTCCTCCTCCTCCTCCGGCTGGTTCACGACGGTTGCAGAAGCGGCGAGGAAGGGTGGTCGACGGCGGCGGAGACGGAGGGTGCGGGAAGGTGTGCGGTGAAGAGAGAAGGTGAGAAGCGGTGGTGGTTGGAGGCGGCGGAGTGGTGGAGAATGAGGAAGTGAGAAGGGAGGTGTTAATGTCAAAGTAATGAGAGCCATTGTTGTCGATTGAGGAAGAGGAAGAGGAAGAGGAAGAGGTATCAATGTATCATTCATTCATTCATTCATTCATTCTCGTCATCACTTTTGGGTGGCTGTTTATTTCGTTTGCTGTTTAATTACCTCATCATTTGTCCACTTCAATTACCGTTGGTGTAGTACCACACCATATCATTTGCCTCTCATTTTACTTCCTATATATGTCAACTCATAGCCATATATAGTATAGGGGATTGGTCAAATTCTCATCGAAGACGGACATTATCCGTCACAAACTGAAAACGAATATTGTTCCTTTAACGATATGCAAGTGGGAGGGTAAGTGAGGGGCTCCATTTGCCCTCCCCACTTGCATATTATGAGAGGGGCACTATTCGTCTTCAGTTTGTGACGGATATTGTCCGTCTTCAATGAGACGAGCTGAGAGGATTGATAATGTCGGTATGCTAGTACATTTTTTTAATGTCACAACAATATAAGTTATGTTTAAGGGCATGTTATTGTTTTGGTCAAAATTTACAAAGTTGATTTTGAAGTGAGGGTCAAAGTAATTGACGGGTTTTATAGTCGTTATCTAAAACCGACAAATTAACTATTTATAACCTTACTAAGTACCAACTAGTAACTTAAAAGTAAAGCGGTGAGTAAAGGGTCGAACCCAAAAGAAGGTGGAATGCTAATGGTCTAAAAGTAGCGTAGTTAGAATGATTGCAAATGAAATAACAACAAAGCAATAGGGGGTGGATTGAATCAAAGGTGACCAATTCAAACCAGAGTAAGCAACAAGTAAGTAAAGCAAATATGAAAATTGGTAGAGAGTTTATTAAGTTGAGAAAGACTTCACCCAATACAATCGGTGGTCCTCTAAGTGATCGATCCTTGACACAATCAACCTCTAAATACCCAAAAGACTAAACCTTAATAAAAGTCAACAACAAGGAAATCATACTTAACTATTGACCCAACTTACCAACTAACCAAGTAAAACATATACATTGATTAAATGACAAAACGATGAGCATGAGAGATTCAATAGAGGTAATTAGGCACAATAAACACAATTAATACCCAATTACAAGCTACCCCTTTCTTGTTGAATAAGTTACGAAGAACACATTTACTAACCCAAGTTTTTAATTTTATAGAAATTCCAAGGAAATCACAATCAACAAGATCTAACAACAAAAAAATTAATGACCTTAAACAAGACTAAAGATGCAAGGAAGTCACACTTAATAACTTAATCAAGCAATAAATCAATAACCAAACATTACCACAAGGGGATTAACAATAATAAGGGTAAATAGAGGAAGATTAGACTAATTTTTTTATAAGGAAAGGAAACTAGGTTAAATTAACCTATAACATCCTCACGTATGAAAGCGGTAAAAGAATGTCGAAGATTCCGAGTTACCAGAAGATTCAAAAATACAAATGGCAAAATAAAGACTCTCTCAAAAGAAAATGTGGAGCAAGAAACTAGAAAAAAAAAATAAAAAAAATGTAAAGAACAAAGCCTTGAAGAAATACAAAACTGGTACATTGACAAAAACTTTTCGAAAAAAACAATCTAGCAAAAACTCTAGAATGTCAAAGAGGGAAAGCAAATTAGCAATCCATGTAGACCTTACGAGAAAATCCTCAAGGATAAAAATTTTTAATCTCAGATCTTCTTTCTTGACCACTAGTTGTAACAGAAGGTGAAATGAATGAAACAAATCAAATACTTCCAACAAAAGGTTTTTGCTACAAACCATACATAAAATTAATCTGTGATATGTGTGGTTTGCAGCAGGAGACTGGTGATGCACTAAAATAAATTCCAAGAGGCCAAAAATGGCTGGTTAGCAGCCTGTTTTTGCAAGGCCAAATGGTGAGCTCAAATTACAATATTCCAAGGACAAACAACATCTTATGGTCCCCCTTTGTGTCTCCTAAGCAAGCCAAGGCACTTGAAGAACAAGGACAAAATGGGCAGCAGCTATGAAGACTTGGCAGTCCTTGCCTAGGCCAAATGGCTGTCTCGGTTTGTGACAGTCCATTGGACTGTTGTATGCTAGCATTTTGTTGTCCTCTCTTGAGCAGGCCATGACAAGGACATGGTTATCACATGTCTCTGTCAAGACAAGGACATGAGGCTACATTGTGCTAGGACAAACAAGACCATGGCAAGCACAAGACTAGCACATGGCAGCCTTGACAAGCACATGCCAGTCCCATGTCTCGGTTGTGACAAGCACATGCCAACTACCTTGGCTAGGCCATGACAAGGCCATGACAAGGACTTGGAAGGCCATGACTAGGACAAGGGGCCGTGCCAAATTAAAGACCAAGGACAACCAGTTGGGGCAGCAGCTATGCAACGTCCAAACAGTCCCTTGGACTGTTTACTTTTCTTTGTTGTCCTCTTGTTTGTTTTGCTTTTATTACATTGTCCTTTTGTACTTTAATTTGTAGCCTTAGGATCTTGTTTTCGTTTAAGGGTCAAGATGTATTATGAGCATCTATATAAGGAGCTCAAACCCCTTTGTAATAATCAGTTTATGAAATGAATTTTTAGAAGGTTTTCAAACCCTTAGTCTTTGATTGTGTGCTTAGACACCCTTTCCTCTTTGCTATGTGCTGGAGAACCTCCAAGGGCTTCGAGCCATTGGAGCGGGGTTGAGTCCTATGCTTGTGTGCTTGGGCGAAACTACCTCGAGGCTTAGACCTGCTGTGTGATCTAGTCTAAGTCATATCCATCTACCTCCCATTGTATTAAACCCACAAAATAAAGCCTCCAAAACAGCCCCGCAAATGAGAAGAACAACTACTCGTGTCGAGTTTAATTTGTTGTTGTTTCGTTGAGTCTTGGTTGCACTTGGTTGTGCAAAGCGGTTTCCGGGACCGTCCTATCCCTAGCCCGGTTTTAGGTGTCATTTAGCTTAGTTTTAGAGTCACTTGAGCCATGCTCGAGTGGCTGCTCTTGGGGAGTCTTTCTTGGCACGAAATCAGCCCCTTTGGGTCTTGTTTCAGTGCAAATGGTATCAGAGCCCAGGCTCTTGCGTTTTCTTTAACCAAGACGGTCTTGAGAAGGGTGGGTGCGTGATGTTCTAGGGCGTGGCACTACTTACATGGGTGATGCCTGGTTTGTGGGTGTTGGCTTTGGTACGAGCACTTGTGTGAGCTTGTATCGAGTTGGCTAACAGGGGGATTCGATCTTTGCAAGAGTGCTGGATTCGAATAGGGCCCTAGTTGTCTCCCTCTTTAACATCTACACTACTTGTTCCATGGTTGTTCTCGTTTTTGAAATCGTCTTTTGTGGTACCATGTTTTTAACCCCGAAAGTTTGAGGACAAACTTTTTTGAACAAAGGGAGTTTGCACTAAAATAAATTCCAAGAGGCCAAAAATGGCTGGTTAGCAGCCTGTTTTTGCAAGGCCAAATGGTGAGCTCAAATTACAATATTCCAAGGACAAACAACATCTTATGGTCCCCCTTTGTGTCTCCTAATCAAGCCAAGGCACTTGAAGAACAAGGACAAAATGGGCAGCAGCTATGAAGACTTGGCAGTCCTTGCCTAGGCCAAATGGCTGTCTCGGTTTGTGACAGTCCATTGGACTGTTGTATGCTAGCATTTTGTTGTCCTCTCTTGAGCAGGCCATGACAAGGACATGGTTATCACATGTCTCTGTCAAGACAAGGACATGAGGCTACATTGTGCTAGGACAAACAAGACCATGGCATGCACAAGACTAGCACATGGCAGCCTTGACAAGCACATGGCAGCCTTGACAAGCACATGCCAGTCCCATGTCTCGGTTGTGACAAGCACATGCCAACTACCTTGGCTAGGCCATGACAAGGCCATGACAAGGACTTGGAAGGCCATGACTAGGACAAGGGGTCGTGCCAAATTAAAGACCAAGGACAACCAGTTGGGGCAGCAGCTATGCAACGTCCAAACAGTCCCTTGGACTGTTTACTTTTCTTTGTTGTCCTCTTGTTTGTTTTGCTTTTATTACATTGTCCTTTTGTACTTTAATTTGTAGCCTTAGGATCTTGTTTTTGTTTAAGGGCCAAGATGTATTATGAGCATCTATATAAGGAGCTCAAACCCCTTTGTAATAATCAGATTATGAAATGAATTTTTAGAAGGTTTTCAAACCCTTAGTCTTTGCTTGTGTGCTTAGACACCCTTTCCTCTTTGCTATGTGCTGGAGAACCTCCAAGGGCTTCGAGCCATTGGAGCGGGGTTGAGTCCTATGCTTGTGTGCTTGGGCGAAACTACCTCGAGGCTTAGACCTGCTGTGTGATCTAGTCTAAGTCATATCCATCTACCTCCCATTGTATTAAACCCACAAAATAAAGCCTCCAAAACAGCCCCTCAAATGAGAAGAACAACTACTCATGTCGAGTTTAATTTGTTGTTGTTTCGTTGAGTCTTGGTTGCACTTGGTTGTGCAAAGCGGTTTCCGGGACCGTCCTATCCCTAGCCCGGTTTTAGGTGTCATTTAGCTTAGTTTTAGTGTCACTTGAGCCATGCTCGAGTGGCTGCTCTTGGGGAGTCTTTCTTGGCACGAAATCAGGCCCTTTGGGTCTCGTTTCAGTGCAAATGGTATCAGAGCCCAGGCTCTTGCGTTTCCTTAAACCAAGACGGTCTTGAGAAGGGTGGGTGCGTGATGTTCTAGGGCGTGGCACTACTTACGTGGGTGATGCCTGGTTTGTGGGTGTTGGCTTTGGTACGAGCACTTGTGTGAGCTTGTATCGAGTTGGCTAACAGGGGGATTCGATCTTTGCAAGAGTGCTGGATTCGAATAGGGCCCTAGTTGTCTCCCACTTTAACATCTACACTACTTGTTCCATGGTTGTTCTCGTTTTTGAAATCGTCTTTTGTGGTACCATGTTTTTAACCCCGAAAGTTTGAGGACAAACTTTTTTGAACAAAGGGAGTTTGCACTAAAATAAATTCCAAGAGGCCAAAAATGGCTGGTTAGCAGCCTGTTTTTGCAAGGCGAAATGGTGAGCTCAAATTACAATATTCCAAGGACAAACAACATCTTATGGTCCCCCTTTGTGTCTCCTAATCAAGCCAAGGCACTTGAAGAACAAGGACAAAATGGGCAGCAGCTATGAAGACTTGGCAGTCCTTGCCTAGGCCAAATGGCTGTCTCGGTTTGTGACAGTCCATTGGACTGTTGTATGCTAGCATTTTGTTGTCCTCTCTTGAGCAGGCCATGACAAGGACATGGTTATCACATGTCTCTGTCAAGACAAGGACATGAGGCTACATTGTGCTAGGACAAACAAGACCATGGCAAGCACAAGACTAGCACATGGCAGCCTTGACAAGCACATGCCAGTCCCATGTCTCGGTTGTGACAAGCACATGCCAACTACCTTGGCTAGGCCATGACAAGGCCATGACAAGGACTTGGAAGGCCATGACTAGGACAAGGGGCCGTGCCAAATTAAAGACCAAGGACAACCAGTTGGGGCAGCAGCTATGCAACGTCCAAACAGTCCCTTGGACTGTTTACTTTTCTTTGTTGTCCTCTTGTTTGTTTTGCTTTTATTACATTGTCCTTTTGTACTTTAATTTGTAGCCTTAGGATCTTGTTTTTGTTTAAGGGTCAAGATGTATTATGAGCATCTATATAAGGAGCTCAAACCCCTTTGTAATAATCAGTTTATGAAATGAATTTTTAGAAGGTTTTCAAACCCTTAGTCTTTGCTTGTGTGCTTAGACACCCTTTCCTCTTTGCTATGTGCTGGAGAACCTCCAAGGGCTTCGAGCCATTGGAGCGGGGTTGAGTCCTATGCTTGTGTGCTTGGGCGAAACTACCTCGAGGCTTAGACCTGCTGTGTGATCTAGTCTAAGTCATATCCATCTACCTCCCATTGTATTAAACCCACAAAATAAAGCCTCCAAAACAGCCCCTCAAATGAGAAGAACAACTACTCGTGTCGAGTTTAATTTGTTGTTGTTTCGTTGAGTCTTGGTTGCACTTGGTTGTGCAAAGCGGTTTCCGGGACCGTCCTATCCCTAGCCCGGTTTTAGGTGTCATTTAGCTTAGTTTTAGAGTCACTTGAGCCATGCTCGAGTGGCTGCTCTTGGGGAGTCTTTCTTGGCACGAAATCAGCCCCTTTGGGTCTTGTTTCAGTGCAAATGGTATCAGAGCCCAGGCTCTTGCGTTTTCTTTAACCAAGACGGTCTTGAGAAGGGTGGGTGCGTGATGTTCTAGGGCGTGGCACTACTTACATGGGTGATGCCTGGTTTGTGGGTGTTGGCTTTGGTACGAGCACTTGTGTGAGCTTGTATCGAGTTGGCTAACAGGGGGATTCGATCTTTGCAAGAGTGCTGGATTCGAATAGGGCCCTAGTTGTCTCCCTCTTTAACATCTACACTACTTGTTCCATGGTTGTTCTCGTTTTTGAAATCGTCTTTTGTGGTACCATGTTTTTAACCCCGAAAGTTTGAGGACAAACTTTTTTGAACAAAGGGAGTTTGCACTAAAATAAATTCCAAGAGGCCAAAAATGGCTGGTTAGCAGCCTGTTTTTGCAAGGCCAAATGGTGAGCTCAAATTACAATATTCCAAGGACAAACAACATCTTATGGTCCCCCTTTGTGTCTCCTAATCAAGCCAAGGCACTTGAAGAACAAGGACAAAATGGGCAGCAGCTATGAAGACTTGGCAGTCCTTGCCTAGGCCAAATGGCTGTCTCGGTTTGTGACAGTCCATTGGACTGTTGTATGCTAGCATTTTGTTGTCCTCTCTTGAGCAGGCCATGACAAGGACATGGTTATCACATGTCTCTGTCAAGACAAGGACATGAGGCTACATTGTGCTAGGACAAACAAGACCATGGCAAGCACAAGACTAGCACATGGCAGCCTTGACAAGCACATGCCAGTCCCATGTCTCGGTTGTGACAAGCACATGCCAACTACCTTGGCTAGGCCATGACAAGGCCATGACAAGGACTTGGAAGGCCATGACTAGGACAAGGGGTCGTGCCAAATTAAAGACCAAGGACAACCAGTTGGGGCAGCAGCTATGCAACGTCCAAGCAGTCCCTTGAACTGTTTACTTTTCTTTGTTGTCCTCTTGTTTGTTTTGCTTTTATTACATTGTCCTTTTGTACTTTAATTTGTAGCCTTAGGATCTTGTTTATGTTTAAGGGCCAAGATGTATTATGAGCATCTATATAAGGAGCTCAAACCCCTTTGTAATAATCAGTTTATGAAATGAATTTTTAGAAGGTTTTCAAACCCTTAGTCTTTGCTTGTGTGCTTAGACACCCTTTCCTCTTTGCTATGTGCTGGAGAACCTCCAAGGGCTTCGAGCCATTGGAGCGGGGTTGAGTCCTATGCTTGTGTGCTTGGGCAAAACTACCTCGAGACTTAGACCTGCTGTGTGATCTAGTCTAAGTCATATCCATCTACCTCCCATTGTATTAAACCCACAAAATAAGCCCTCAAAAACAGCCCCTCAAATGAGAAGAACAACTACTCGTGTCGAGTTTAATTTGTTGTTGTTTCGTTGAGTCTTGGTTGAACTTGATTGTGCAAAGCGGTTTCCGGGAGCGTCCTATCCCTAGCCCGGGTTTAGGTGTCATTTAGGTTAGTTTTAGAGTCACTTGAGCCATGCTCGAGTGGTGGCTGTTCGGGAGTCTTTCTTGGCACGAAATCAGCCCCTTTGGGTCTCGTTTCAGTGCAAATGGTATCAGAGCCCAGGCTCTTGCGTTTTCTTAAACCAAGATGGTCTAGGGAAGGGTGGGTGCGTGTTGTTCTAGGGCGTGACACTACTTACGTGGGTGCTGCCTGGTTTGTGGGTGTTGTCTTTGGTACGAGCACTTGTGTGAGCTTGTATCGAGTTGGCTAACGGGGGGATTCGATCTTTGCAAGAGTGCTGGATTCGAATAGGGCCCTAGTTGTCTCCCTCTTTAACATCGACACTACTTGTTCCATGGTTGTTCTCGTTTTTGAAATCGTCTTTTGTAGTACCATGTTTTTAACCCCGAAAGTTTGAGGACAAACGTTTTTGAACAAAGGGAGTTTGCACTAAAATAAATTCCAAAAAGGTTAAAAATGGCTGGTTAGCAGCTTGTTTTTGCAAGGCCAAATGGTGAGCTCAAATTACAATATTCCAAGGACAAACAACATCTTATGGTCCCCCTTTTTGTCTCCTAATCAAGCCAAGGCACTTGAAGAACAAGGACAAAATGGGCAGCAGCTATGAAGACTTGGCAGTCCTTGCCTAGGCCAAATGGCTGTCTCGGTTTGTGACAGTCCATTGGACTGTTGTATGCTAGCATTTTGTTGTCCTCTTTTGAGCAGGCCATGACAAGGACATGGTTATCACATGTCTCTGTCAAGACAAGGACATGAGGCTACATTGTGCTAGGACAAACAAGACCATGGCAAGCACAAGACTAGCACATGGCAGCCTTGACAAGCACATGCCAGTCCCATGTCTCGGTTGTGACAAGCACATGCCAACTACCTTGGCTAGGCCATGACAAGGACTTGGAAGGCCATGACTAGGACAAGGGGCCGTGCCAAATTAAAGACCAAGGACAACCAGTTGGGGCAGCAGCTATGCAACGTCCAAGCAGTCCCTTAGACTGTTTACTTTTCTCTGTTGTCCTCTTGTTTGTTTTGCTTTTATTACATTGTCCTTTTGTACTTTAATTTGTAGCCTTAGGATCTTGTTTTTGTTTAAGGGCCAAGATGTATTATGAGCATCTATATAAGGAGCTCAAACCCCTTTGTAATAATCAGTTTATGAAATGAATTTTTAGAAGGTTTTCAAACCCTTAGTCTTTGCTTGTGTGCTTAGCCACCCTTTCCTCTTTGCTATGTGCTGGAGAACCTCCAAGGGCTTCGAGCCATTGGAGCGGGGTTGAGTCCTATGCTTGTGTGCTTGGGCGAAACTACCTCGAGACTTAGACCTGCTGTGTGATCTAGTCTAAGTCATATCCATCTACCTTCCATTGTATTAAACCCACAAAATAAGCCCTCCAAAACAGCCCCTCAAATGAGAAGAACAACTACTCGTGTCGAGTTTAATTTGTTGTTGTTTCGTTGAGTCTTGGTTGCACTTGGTTGTGCAAAGCGGTTTCCGGGACCGTCCTATCCCTAGCCCGGTTTTAGGTGTCATTTAGCTTAGTTTTAGAGTCACTTGAGCCATGCTCGAGTGGCTGCTCTTGGGGAGCCTTTCTTGGCACGAAATCAGGCCCCTTTGGGTCTCGTTTCAGTGCAAATGGTATCAGAGCCCAGGCTCTTGCGTTTCCTTAAACAAAGACGGTCTTGGGAAGGATGGGTGCATGATGTTCTAGGGCGTGACACTACTTACGTGGGTGCTGCCTGGTTTGTGGGTGTTGGCTTTGGTACGAGCACTTGTGTGAGCTTGTATCGAGTTGGCTAACA
>JAIUZE010006340.1:0-29581 GCA_022085475.1 Heliosperma pusillum | reverse complement strand
GTCAAGACGCCATATACTGCATAATTCTCTATGGGTACTTAGTCAACACGCCACCAACCATATAATCAAACAGTCACGGGAACAATTTCCTATCATGTGACTAATTGCATATAAATCATAATCAATTAACATATCGCCTCATATCTACTAAGGCTAATTCATTAATTAAATACAACCTTACTTGAAGACAAATCCCCGACCCGAGTCCCGCGACGGTTCATCAGTCAAAACGGGGCTGACTAGATCTTAGTTTGACCAAACCCGTTTGGTCAAACCGGCTAGAAACAGAGTCTTAGTCATCTCGGCTTGAACAAGAATAATCATATTCAATTCATGTTATTTATTCCAACCTCTAACATGTGAATAATTAAAATTATACAAAAATCCGCTTGACTTAAGGATATCAAATTAAACTACGGTCTCGTATTATAATTTCTAACATGTGAGAAATAATAATTTTATGAAAAACCTTTTTAATTAAATATTTTACTCATTAATATTTCCCACTTGCTAAATATTACAAAACACGATAAATTAACATTAAACTCAAAAACCGTCACAAGTCCCAAAGTGGGACCCACGGGCTGATTTTGGGCCAACTTGACATGGGCCTGAATGGGCCCACGGGCCTGTTTGGGCTGTTTTGGCAGATTTTCTAACTTTTACTAAAACCGTTTCTTAATATTTCCCGCATGCTTTAACATAATTAAAACCCGTCAAAACAACAACCAAACAATCAAACATCGACACAACCCAAAAACCAAAAAAATCCGGACCCACCCTTGACCAACCCAGACCGGTCTGGACCGGCCTGGACCGGCTGGTTTGGTCTGGTTCACAGCCCCTAAACCGCCCCCCTAAACAGCCCCAAAACCGGTTCCCACAACAACAAACACAAATTATTTCCAACATGTTTTAATTAATCAACAACCATTTTAACATCCAATTCAACCATCATGCATATTAAAATCATGATTATGAAGAAATCAAAAATATATGTCAAGAACACCAACATGTTTATAAATTCATACCACATGATAAAAACGATTACTTATCATGTTACTAATTAAAAACCGTAAATCATAAACACTAACTAAAGTATGTAACATTGATTCGTCGAGTAACTCGGAATCGTTACCTTAGCTAGCACAAAATCAAGTATCACCAAAATATAAGAACTAAGAACTAAGAAACCCGTCTTCTAGTCTTCTCCTAAAATATACGAGTCACCAAACTCGTCTTCAACATCTTCCCCTATAAGAAATGACAAGAAAAACATTATTAGAACTTAAACTTGATTTTCCATAATTAAATGTTGAAAACGATTTTGTCGGATTTGAAATAAAACCGTCCTTGAAGATGGAGAGCGAAGAGGAGGTTCTAGAAATATAAGTTAGGACGGATTTAATTAAGAAATGAAGGTTTTGTGATGATTTTGCTCAAGAACGACGAAGAACGGATGAAGAACGCTCAAGAACAAATGAAGAACGATGAAGAACGATTAATTTGATCTTAATTTGATTTATTGTAAAATGAAAAGTTGTTAGTGAGTATGTGGTGAGTGAGGGCCGTGTAACTATAGAGGAATTAGGAAGTCGGATTTTGAAATTGTTGTTACGGAATTGACTCGCGTTTAATAATTATATTACGGTAATCGATTAAATATAATTAGCGATTAAGTTAATTGAACTAACTATCAAGATATTATGTTATTATAATGAAAAGAAAGGAAAATATCAAGGTGAAAGAGAGGACAAAGGAGACGTGTGAAATGGTGAGAAATCGGGTCTGTTTTTAAGCGATTTGTGGAGTTTAAATTGACAGACCGATAAAGTTACAAATATCTTAGATATTTTATTAGTTTAATCATATTAATTAAAAGATCTAATATGAGTGGAAAAAAAGTGACATGGCGCGTGTGAATCATGTCAAAGTCGGGTTTCGGGACTTAAGTTGACCCGAGAATAGTTAAATGACGTTCGGTTAAAACCGTAAAAGTTATTCTTTAAATTCAGAATAAATTCAAAATAATTATATTAAACTACGATAAATTCCGATAAATCTTAATAAAAATAAATTAAATTTATTATTTTTCAAATATAATTTCGGTCTTTAAAATTACGAGGCGAGTCGGGAAAAGTCAACGAAAGTAAAAGTTGACTAAAAAGTCAAGAAAAATCAATGATGACTTAAAAGTCAAGAAAAGTAAATGACGACTTAAAAGTCAAGAAAAGTCAATGACGACTTTTAAAAAGTCAAGAAAAGTCAAAGACGACTTAAAAGGCAAGAAAAGTCAAAGATGACTAAAAACGGTCTTTTCATGAAATCTCTCAGAAATTCCAAATACGAACGCGGAATTTCAAAATACGACTCGGAACAAAAATTTCTATTTTAAAATCTTAAGTCTGCTGAAAAGTGTTAGTAAATATTTTTACTAGAAAAATTGGGTACTTTTCGGGTTGTTACAACTATCACTACCAAGCCATTTATATCCTGCTGCAATAGAATACGTCCCATTCAACTCCTGCCAATTAGTGCCCACATACCCTGAAAGGAGTTGATCTTTCACCCTGCAAATCCTTCTCCAAGCCCAACTGCTACCATGAGGGGGGATATAATCACCCCAATTCTGGTTCTTAATATAAATTGAATGCACCCATTTGACCCAGAGAGTGTTCTTCTTTTGCATAACCCACCATACATACTTCCCAACCGCTTCTATGTTCCACCTTCTCAGGTCTTTAATCCCTAAACCTCCTTGCATCCTTGGTTTGCAAACAGTCTCCCAAGCCACCAAAGCAGGAGAATAAGAGACTGCTTCTCCTTTCCACAAATAGCTCCTACAAACACTCTCAATTCTCTGCATAATACTAGAAGGCGGGATAAAAATTCGTGCCCAATAGTTATGCAGAGTACTAAGAACACTCTGAATAAGAACCAGTCTACCTGCATATGATAGTTTTCTATTCCCCATTCCCCTGATTCTATCCACTATTCTGTCCACTAGAATATTACATTCTAGAACAGAAAGCTTCCTAGCAGAAATTGACATACCTAGATACAAGAAAGGAAGGGAACCAATCTTCATCCCAGATAGCTCAGAGAACCCCTCCAAAACCCCTGGACTCAGCCCATTTCCATAGATATTTGACTTCCCCTTGTTCATTTTGAGACCTGAAGCAGCTGAAAAAGTATTAAAAGCTCTAATCATGATAACCATGGACTGCCAATCACCTCTACAAAACAATAACAGGTCATCAGCAAAACAGAGATGAGTTAAGTTTAATCTTCTACACAAAGGATGATGCTTAAACCCCTCAATCTCCTTCACCCTGTTGAGTATTCTGGACAAATATTCCATACAAATTGTAAATAACAAAGGGGATAATGGATCCCCTTGCCTCAGACCTCTTTTTCCAGGAAAATAGCCAAACAGTTCCCCATTCAAAGCCAAAGAATATGTTGGAGTAGTCACACATTCCATCACCAGCTTAATAAACTGTTGAGGGAAATTAAGAGCCACTAGCATACCCCTTAAGAACTCCCATTCAATAGAATCATAAGCCTTCTGAAGATCTATTTTCATAATGACTCTAGGAGAGCAAACTTTTCTGTTATACAATTTGGTGAGGTCCTGACATATCAGAATATTCTCCACTATGTCTCTCTCTTTAACAAAAGCACTCTGAGTTTTTGAAATAATATCCCCAAGCACTTCACTCAATCTGTTACACAGGATTTTGGCAACACACTTATATATAGTGTTACAGCATGCTATAGGCCTAAACTGAGTCACATACTTTGGCATTTCCACCTTAGGAATCAAAGTAAGGATGGTATGATTCACCTGCTTCAGAAGTTTTCCATGAGTAAAAAAATCTTTCACAACTCCAATGACATCATCCCCAGTGATATCCCAAGTATCCTTAAAAAATTGACTGTTATACCCATCAGGCTCAGGTGCCTTATTACCAGGTATAGAGAACATAGCATCCTTTACTTCAGCCCCAGTTACTTGCTTGCAAAGTGCTCTATGGTGATCATTGTTGAGAATAGTACCAGCCTGAACAGTAGCAGTATGGACTTCCTTAACATGATTCTGGGATCCCAGAAGCTTCTTATAAAAGTTTTCAAAAGACTCATTAATACCTTGAAGTTGATTCCAAACATTCCCCTCCTCATCTTCAATCTGAAGTACTTTATTGTGTGCTCTTCTCTTTTTAATACTTGAGTGGAAGAAAGCAGTATTATCATCCCCCTCCCTTAACCACTGTACTTTTGCTTTTTGAGCTAAGAATTCATATCTAGCATTATCAAGAATTCTAAAATTCTCAGCAGCCTCCTTTTCTGCCAGCAGCAAAGAAGGATTGAGTTGATCAACTCTCAATGCCTTCTGTATACTCTGCAAAGACATCTCCATAATCTGAGCATTCTTCTCCACATCATGAAAGTTCTCCTTATTAAGTTTTTTCAAGTCAGACTTCATTTCCTTTAGCTTTCTCACCAGTTGAAACATCTTGGTTCCATAGACCCTTTTACCCCAACTGTTACTTATAAGATCATGAAAACCAGGAGCCTTTGCCCACATGTTAAAATATTTAAAAGAAGTATTCCTCACCCTATCTTCTCCTTCCAACTGAATTAAACAGGGACAATGATCATACAGTCCTTCAGGCAAGAAATGAGCAAAAGAATCAGGGAAAAGCATCAACCACTGATCATTAATTAAAGCCCTATCAATCCTACTATAAACCCTAGAGTTCACCTCCTTTTTGTTGGTCCAAGTAAAAAAAGATCCAATGGCTTTAATGTCTTCAACTTCAAAAAATTGAACACACCTTTGAAAAGGAAGGATTTCAGCATTAGACACCATAGAACCAACCCTCTCATCATTCCTAAGAACATTATTAAAATCACCCCCTATAAACCAAGGGCCATTAGTCACCTTAGCATACTCCCTCAGACAGTCCCACAAACTTACTCTCTCCATAGGCTTATTAAAACCATACACTTAAGTAATCCAAAACTGTCTTAAGTCTCCTCTCATGGTAACCATAGCATGAATGGATTGAGCAGAGACATGCTTGATGTCAACCTCAAACACCTGAGGATTCCACAGCATCCAGAGACGGCCATTGTTATGACTTTGATGATTAGTGCAAATAGCCCAGTTATTACAGAAAACATTGCTAACATTCAACCAATTTTTCTTTTTAACTCTAGTCTCAATTAACCCAAACAGGTCAATTTTATTCATATGCAGGAACCTTCTAATATCCAACTGCTTATTCACCTTATTAAGGCCCCTAATATTCCAGAATACTATTCTACCCATTTTCAGTGTGTATCTCTATTTCCCTTCCATCCTGCAAATTTGTCTGAGCAGCTTGGACCACGCTCTTTGTTACCATTTCCAGATAAGAGGTACCCCCTGGAGTGTACATGAGAGAGTGAGTATCATGCCTGCTCAATTTAGATGCACTTTGAACAACATATCCGCCAACTTAAATATAACAGTTTACATTTAGTTTAGACCAAAATTATATGCATTGATTAAATATAACATTTTATATTCAATTACCAGCTAACATTATTTAATCGTTATTAAATAATCGTATCATCATCACATTGACTAACCTTTTAGTCAAATACATCGACTAACCTTTTAGTCATTTGATAAGGCATCAATATGATTATTTTCTCAAATAATCACATCTCTCAAACACATCCTTTAGGTGTGACTTTTATGGATCAGTTGATCACCGCCATCTGTATGACAATAACGTCAAACTTATCTAGCAAGCCAACCGTTATCGATAAACGTTAATCAACTGATTATAATACAAAGTATACCCTGTGAACCTTAGCTGTTATCACACTAACTGTGGAGGACACTAGCTCCAACAATTTCCCTTCTTTGGAAAAATCTATAAAAAGGTGGTTTAAGATCTTCCAAGTTCCAAGTGTTACCATTTTTTTTGGTAAAATCAATGAATACATGATACTACATCTTTGGAAAAATCTTTAAAAAGTTGGTTTAAGAGCTTGGAATTGTTGGATGTTGATGAGTTAGTGGTAAATACATTTTTTTTTTGAAGTTTCTCAAATGTTAAATGTCATTAAAGTTTGTTTAATACTCTTGTAATGATTATGTTAGATGAGTTGTTTCATACATCATGTTTGAAATAATGTTTGTTGACGCGTTTGAGTCGATATCACAAATTAGTTGAGTTTCATATGCCTTAAGACATGTTTATGTTGAACTCGGAGTGTCGTTGGTCTCAGCTGGTAGGCCAGCCGCTGGTCACCCACCCGGCTGGGAACCCCATGTATGTCATTGTTTGTTTTAAATGTGCCATGAGTCCCAACCGATGAGCCGGCCGCCGTGGGTCGGCCGGTTGGGAGTCTCATGTATCATAATTGAAGTTTGAAGTATGAAGGGTGTCTCTGCCGGGATTACATTTGTCATTTTCGGAAGTTTGCAAAGCAAATGTTACAAATCATGATATTTTTTTCACATTTAACTATAAATGGAATACATTTTCGGAAAATTTACGTGGTACCCCTAAACTTTGTCATTTTGCACATGGTACCCTGTATTTTAAGTTTGTGCACATATCACCTTTCACATTTTATATTTACACAAATTCTTATTTCAGACGGAGGTATCCGTCTTAAGCTTAAGACGGATACCATATTCTCTCACAAAATACCCATCAAGGGTGAGTGGAGAGCACATGGGGGGAGCCCACCTTGTCCCCTCTACCCATTTCCTCTCACAAAATACCCGTTGTAAGATCCGACCCGTCTTAAGCAAGACCTACTGTTATATTTATGCACAACATTACCTTTTCGTCGCTTTAAAAAACTTTAACTGAGCATAACCCTTGCTCCAGAATTTGGATTTGGCCAATTTTTTGTCCTTAAAACATTTTCTTGTCATAACCTACGATTTGAGAAAAAAAAGTTTGTCGACTAACATTTTGTAAGGTTTTTTCTTCACGAAATCTAAAGTCGTCCATTACTTCGATCTTAAATTCTCGAATGACCATTTTTTGTTTGATCAAATTATAGATCTCGAAGAGTTAATCAATTTAAAATTTTGTTTGGCAAATTCTTATTTCTGATTTATGTTCATTTGAAGATTTTAAGAACGATAAAAAGAGAAGGTCACTCTTAAAAATCAAATCTCAAGGTTATATGCACAAAATTTAAAAAATATATATCACGTGCAAAATGACAAAGTTTAAAGGTATCACGTGAATTTTCCGTTACATTTTTCCGGTGTGACAGAAATAATCCATCTTAATAAAAAAAACACAAAAAAGGGTAATAAATAGTCATATGATGTAGAATAGAGAAATGGTTTGGACCAGTCTCCCTTCTTCACTTCACTTCACTTCCTTACTTCCTCACTTCTCTCTCTCTTTCCTAAATTTTCTCTCTCCAACTCTGAAATAGAGGAAGCTCAATAATAATACTAATAATAATAAGCAGCAGACTCAGTTTTAATGTACTCCACCCACCATTTTTCTCTCTCATTTTTTTAATATTATTATTATTATTATTATTATTATTATTGTGGACCGTTGAAACTCCAATAATATCACACAATATTATCATATATCCCTCCATATTTTCCTATCTTTTTTTATCATATTATACTCTATTATTATTTTCACTCCATTCACTCTTCACATCATTCTCGTTATTACTTCACTCTCTCAGATCTGTTATAACATTTAATCATTCACTTGTCATTTTTATTTTGCTGTAAAAAATGAGCAAAGAAGAGTTCTTGAAGATTCAGGTACATACATACGTACATCTTTAATCATAAGAATAATAACTACTCTCATTTTTAAGACCCTTGTGCCCATACAATTTATTTATTTATTTGTAATTTGTAACGTGGAGTATATAACATAAAGCGGGTTTACAAATTACAACAGTCTTATTTGAATTTTCGGGTTTATTTGAGTTTGCTTAAAGTTTAGTGTTTTTCTTGACTCTTGAGCATGGTTTTATTTTATTTGGCATGCAGACTTGTGTACTCAAAGTGAATATACATTGTGATGGATGCAAACACAAAGTCAAGAAAATCCTACAGAAAATCGATGGTATCTTCCTTTCTTTTCTCTTTTCATTCCTTCTTTTACTTTTTTTTTTTAATAAATAATCTGAATCTTTATTCTTTCCTTGTTATTCAATTCACCACTTAAATAAGATTGATTTATTTTGTTTTTTTTATATATATTTATATCTTATTATAACATACGAGTATATAGTAGTAGTTGATAATTTTTCCTAAAAAATTCTTGTGTCGTCCTGGAGGACCGTTCTCATTACACTTATTTCTAGTCCTCCTCCTTTTAAGTGTATAAGGAGGGTGGTTATCTCGGAAAACACAAGAATTTTTCAATTTCGCCCATGTACTGAATTTGCTGGGACAAGGGGAGGTCGGACGTACACAGCCTTTTATGATTGTTATTGTTATTAAGACTAAAGGGATATTGATTTCCGATGACCCGAGATGAAAATTGCTGGAAAAATGAGTGTTTGGCAGTGATTTGAATGGAGAAATTAGTTAATTAATGAAATGTTGAAAGTGATTTAATTTGATATGGAAATTGGAAACACAGGAGTATATAAATTAAGCATAGACGCAGAAGCAGGAAAAGTAACGGTATCAGGAAACGTAGATGCAACAACACTCATCAAGAAACTCAATAAAGCTGGTAAACATGCCGAACTTTGGGGCTCCCTAAAACCCAACAACCCCAATATTAATAATAATAACGTCCTTAAAGGCGATGCTGGTAAAGGCGGCAACAATAACAAAGGCCAGCAGCACCAAAACCCGCCGAAAGGCGGGGGTGGTGGTGGGGGACAGCAGAACATGCCCAAAGGCGGGGGCGGGGGTGGGGGTGGCCCCCAGCAAAGTATGCCGAAAGGCGTAGGAGGAGGAGGAGGAGGTGGGCTTCAGCAGCCGACACCGCAACAGCTGCAGCAAATGATACAGTTGCAGCAGCAAATGAAAGGGGCTGGACTGGGTGGGGATATGAAAATGGGCCCACAGTTTCAAGGAATGAAAATGCCGCCGCCTCAGGGGCAGCAGGGGCAGGGGCAGGGGCAGGGGAAGGCGGTCAAGTTTAATTTGCCGCCTCCAGGGGAGGAGGATGATGATGAGTTTGATGATGATTATGATGATGATGACGAGTTTGATGATGAGGATGAGGATGATGATTATGATGACGAGTTTGAGGATTTACCGCCTAAGATGAAACCCGGCAATGGCGGTGGGATTGGTGGGGGTGGGGGTGGAATGGGGCCTGGTGGTCATAATATGATGATGATGGGTGCTGGTGGTGGTCCAGCTGGGTTGAATCCTCAAATTATGAATGCTATTGCTCAGGCTAAAGCGGCCGCTGCTGCTAATGCCGCCAATGGTGGTGGCGGTGGAGGAGGAAATAATGGTAAGAAGGGCGGTGGCGGTGGTGGTGGAGGAGGGAATGGGAATATTCCGGTTATGGCGAATGATGGTAAAAATGGAAATGGAGGTAAAAAGGGTGGAAATGGTGGTGCTAATAATAATCAAAATCAAGGTGGTGGTGGTGGTGGTGGTAAAAATGGAGGAAAACAAAGTGGGCCCATTCCTATGGATGGTAAAAATGGCAAAGGTAATAACGGTCAAAATCACGGAGGAGGTGGTGGTGGTAACGGTAATAATGGTGGAAACATGATGATGAATGGAGGTGGTAAAAAAGGAGGAGGTGGGATGAATGATGGTGGTGGTGGTGGTGGTCTACCTAATCATCATAATAGCATGGGAGGAGGAGGTGGAGGAGGAGGGTTTAATCATCATGCCATGGGTGGGCCCATACCTTCTCATCATGCACATGGTGGTGTCCCAAACATGGCCCATCATCATCATCCTAGCATGGGTATCATGCCTCCTCCCATGGCTCAAGTCTCCAACATGCAAATGGGTCCCATGGGTTCAATCCCGGCTGTCCAAGGACTACCCGCCGGTACCCACTTTCACGGTGGTCCGCCACAAGAAATGATGGCCGCTCCAGGCAACCCGTACCATCAACAATATCTGGCTCAAATGATGATGAACCAACAACGGGCTA
Source organism: Heliosperma pusillum (assembly GCA_022085475.1). Lineage (NCBI taxonomy): Eukaryota > Viridiplantae > Streptophyta > Magnoliopsida > Caryophyllales > Caryophyllaceae > Heliosperma > Heliosperma pusillum. Next base: position 19,445 of record JAIUZE010006340.1, on the reverse strand, counting down.
ATGGGAATGAACGGTTTCAACCTATGATGTACGCTCGACCACCACCCGCGATGCATTACATGCCTCCTTATCCGCCTCCTGCCGATCCTTACACTCACTACTTCAGTGACGAAAACACCTCCTCAAGTTGCAATGTAATGTGAGAAACTGTTATAGTATCTTTAAGGTGGTGAATTAAGCTTCTTGTTTGATTATATGGTGGGTAGAATCTGAACCTAGTTCAGCTCACAGGCAGTCTACATAGTTTTTTTTTTTCTTATTAAATGTCGCTTTCGTTTCGTTTTTTATTTAGCCTTTAAGTCGAGTTAAGAATTTCCATTTACAATAGATAAAGGTTAAGTTATATAATTATAGAATTAAAAATATTAGAGAAAAACAAGTTTGTTAGTGGAGAAGGAGCATGAAAGGCACTAGATCGTTGTTAATGTGTGCATAATGTTTGGAGAAAACCCAAATAAAGAACTGAGAAAATGGGTTTGGAAACAACTTGACGTCTATGTCAATGCCCTCTTTTTGCTCCTCTAATCCTTGCGACTTGTGTGTGTATACAATTGTTTATCTTTGACTCCTTTTCCTTTAACTAATACTTTACGTTTTTATTTCTTCATTCGATAACACCTTTTTTTTTACACCAATAGCTTACAATGTCATAAAGCCTATATAGTGACACAAATTTTCATTTCAGATGTATACTCGATGCATACCAAATCATTTTACTTGTTGTGTCTGAGATATAAAAAAAATTGTCTTTATTACCACCACTTCACAATACTTGATCCGTCTTAAACTTTTTACGGATGCTACTCATCTTAAGCAAGACTTTCTAATATAATGAACTATTCTCATATGTAACACTAGATCCAACTTAGTAAAACTTGTGCTACTAAATCGAAATTAGAGATTACCACATACTACTCTCTCTGTCCCGATCAATTGTTGTCCTATTTTTTTTTATGGTGTCTCAGTCAATTATTGTCCATTGAAAGATTTTCTATGAGTAATTTAATCACACAATGAGACTATTGTCTACTTGTCATCCATTAAGTGGAAAAATAAATGGTCTCCGACTCTTTCCTTGATCTTTGAGCCAAAATGAAAGGACAACAATTGATCGGGACTGATGGAGTACTTCGTAACAAATACAGGTAGAATAAAATGTAAAATCCCAACGAGCTATTGAGACGATTGAGTAGCTTTATCATCATGACTATTGACCTCCGAATATCGTCGGTACATACGAGCCTCAGAGAGACAATAACAAGGTACACTTACGCTCTTGTGAAAAGAGCGTAGAAAGAAAAGATGTAAAGAAAGACGACGAATTCTGCCCACGACGGAGATGAATCTCCTACACCATTGAGACCAGACTCTCTCTCACTAAACCTGTATTTGTGAGAGGGTATCACCAGTATCGCAGAATCTCGGCGACACCCAATGTCGATGACAACACCCGGTGTCGTATTGTTTTACTTTTGATATTTCACAAATCTTAGATATCATATTATTAATTGTAAGTAGTAAAAAGCTTATCCTTTATTCACCAATCCATGGTTTGTAGTATGCGTTGCCCTATAATAGACGATCCATGAGAGATCTTTAATATTAATAATAATAATGAAAGAAACATGAGATTTGAATTGATGATGTCGTTATACTAGTGTTTAAAATGATGGATGATTAATAATGTGAAGGGTGTAGGGTCGGGTCACAGTCCATGAGTTTCGCAAAAGTGGATTAATGGCCCCACTAACCTTACTTCTACTGTGCTATTTAGCTAAAGTGTGTTTGTTAGGTAATCAAATCCAATCAATTTTTTTAAAGTTGTTTCGTGTCTACCCGTATATACTATTTCCCGCTAATTATTAACATACAGTTGGTCTCTCTTGTGACGGTAACAAGCTTGTGACGGACTAAATGTGACCATTTTATGATAAAAAGTAATCGTCCATAAAATGTTACCAGTCATATAATGGTTACATTTTCCATAAAAATTGTCACATTTGCTCCGTCACAAGCTTGTGACGAAAAAGTGCCCGTCACAAATGAGAATTTGTGATTAACCTATGCTTTCAAGATGTTTTGCTCACTTTGCCATACAAATTTTCATTTGCCGTAGTAAATTCGTCGTAGATTTGTGACGTGTCATATAATATCTATATGAGTAAGAAAATATAAGTTATTTATGATTCTTTAGGCTTGTCTCCAAGTGAAAGATACTCACTAGAGATGCTTGCTGACTTTGCAAAGCTTATGAATTGGTTTTTTCTATGGTGATTATTTCTACCTCTTATTTAAAATAGACTGATTTGGAGAGGGAAAGAAGTTAAAAACACTATGGTTTGAGTTTGTTTAATGTAAGTTTTTTTATTTTATCAAATGAGGTTTTTTTAGCAATATAATATACAACATGTGGGAGGTGGGAATTCGAAAATGTAGCCTATGTCTAGCGATGACAATGGATATGTTCTAGATCCAAACCCATGCCCGTGTTACACATGTTCGGCCTAGACTCGACCCAAATCCGTTGCATCTAAAATTTCATACACAGACCCAAAACCCAGTGGGTTTCGATAAGGTCCATGTCCTCCATGAGTCCAATAGGTAGGTATGGATCTCAATGACGAGACCAAAACCCATACCTTCAATAAATATTTCCTCTGTTTAGTTGAATAAAACACTATGTTTATTCGAATTATAAATTTATGAAAAATGATAAATATAACTCTTAAAAGTATAAAAAAAACTTAAAGAGGAAAGGAATTCTTAATAGATGTATTAATTGTCGAATTATAAATTTATGAAAAATGATAAATATAACTCTTAAAAGTATAAAAAAAACTTAAAGAGGAAAGGAATTCTTAATAGATGTATTAATTGCATTGGTTTATGTGTAATTAAATCATTAATTCCTAAGTTAATAACAAATTTGAAAAGTATTAAATGTTTAAATACAATCATAAGGGCTGTATTTATCATTAATATAAGAGTAAATTATCAATTACTCCCTTTTATAATACACTTTTTTAAATTTACTCCCTTTTAATAAAAAGTTTTAAAATTACACCCAAAAAATTGCCAAAGTTTTTAAATTGCTCCCAAATCCCAATTTTTGTACTTTTATGACGAAAATACCCTTGATTTATTTAATTTTCATTTTATAATCTATCATACTTGCCCTCGTTTCAACCGCCAACAACCGCTGCCTCCACCTCCAACCACCACAATCACTCACTTACTTTCCACCGCCATATACGTCGGAGTCCGACGCCCAACACAACACACAAACAACAACAAAAATAACACCTCTTTCTCCTTCTTCGTCGAGTGTATAAGGGAAGGTGCGGCGGAATCCGGCGGTGAGTTTAGTGGTGAGGAGAGGGTGGTGATATATTGTGGTGGCTGAAAGTTATTATTGTTGGTGGTTGAAGAGGGAGATAATTGTGATGTGAAAGATGTAATATGAGAGTTAAATAATTTAGGGGTATTTTTGTCATAAAAGTTAAAAACTAGGTGTTTGGGAGCAATTTCAAAACATAAGCAATTTTCTGGGTGTAATTTTTAAACTTTTTTTTAAAAGGGAGTAAGTTTGAAAAAATGTATTATAAAAGGGAGTAATTGTTAATTTACTCTTATTTTATATTTATTAGTTAACAATTGCACCAAAACCTTAGTGGTTAGCATAGCTTAACAAATAATAAGGGTTGTTTGGTTATCACCATCAAAATGGGTGAATTGGAAAATCTCCTGATTTGCAAAAATGGGAGATGTTTCGTTAGCGAAAATCATGTGATTTTAGCTTTCTCTCCATTACCTTAAAATAAAGCAATTGGATGGTCTACTACCTCTAATGTGATCATTTTAATATATTATATCTCCTAAACATCACCATCCATTGCTTATTGTTGTGACCAAGAGATCGTTTCGGGATAATATATATCTAGACCGTTGACGGGTAATGGAAAATTGTTAACTCCACCATAATGAAGGGGTTTGATTACCTGAACCACCTAGACAATTCGAAACTCCTGCATGCATTGAATTCCCTTATATCAATCGAACCCGTTTTGAGCAATTTACATGAATTGTCCAATTCATATATTTTATAAATTCGTAGGAGTTTAATCCCCCACTTTCGACCAAACGATACTTAAAGGTGAGTTTGGATAAGAGGATTTGGAGGGAAAGGAAGCGGAGGGAAAAAGAGGGATGATAAATCTTTTATTTGGTTAACAAAATGAAGGAGCGGGTATTTGGAAGGAGGAAAAATGAATCCCTCCATTTCTCTCCTACAAACGAACTTATTTCACCTTCAACATATGCAAACTTTGGACGGAAAATGACCTCTTCCATTCTTCTTTCCCTCTCCTTCCCTCGTTTTCCCTTCTCTCCTTCCCCCTCCTTTCTCTTTCCCTTCACTTTTGTTATCCAAACACATTTGAAGTCTTTCTTAAAACGACGGTTTATATTTTAAGATGAAAATAAAATTACTTAAGCTCCCATTTTCATATATATGCAATTATTTTCGTTAATTACTCCCTTCGTCCCGGTCATTTGTTTACCTTTGCTCTTGGCACAAAGACCAAGGAAAGGGGAGGGGACCATTTGTGGGTAGTGTCATAAGATGACAAGTGGACAATAGTTCCATTGGGTGATGAAATTACTCATCAAAAGTCTTCCCAATATAGAAAGGTAAACAAATGAATGAGACACCCAAATATGAAAATGGTAAACAAATGACCGGGACGGAGGGAGTACTAAATATCCTTCTCTTATCTTATATAGCTATACGTTTTAAATTTAAGACGAATATTACGACATTAAATAAAAAAATAGGCTAAATGTATGGGTAAGCGGTAACCAAGGGAATTTCGTGAAGTTCAAAGCTCAAAGTTCAAAGTTCGATCACAAGGAATATCAGGAAGGGAAGCAGGAGGAGTACAATCACATGCGTTTGCCTAAAACGTAATCGATGATGTTCCCATCCTTTAATTATTTTATTTAAATCCATTTGTACTTTTATTTTTATTTAATAATTAGCGTGCCACTAAATTAAGTAATTTTTTGACCTTAAACTAGGATATTTATGAATAGTCAATGACTAGCTAATTACACCTTTTTATTTGTGTAAGAATTAGTTACCCCAAATGAGGACACTTATAAGACAGTTAAAAATCTTACATCTTTGCTATTTTACACTAAAATTGTTCGGTTGTCAATGTTAGCAAACAGTAAGGAATTAGAAATATCATAGGAATATGTAATGTGTCTACATAATGTAATGTGTGAAAATAAATGTTGTTATTATCGTATTTACTCCAAAGCCTATTATTACAAAACTAACATTTCAATGATAACCTTTATAAATTATTACGGAGTATTAGTGGTAATGTTTTATGATGACTTGAATCATATCAAACATCTGATATGATAATGTAACGACTTAAAACTTTGTTGTGCAAATCTCATTATTATTGTTATTTTTATTGTTTTCTTGTGTGATTTTTGTACAACTTAAACTTGATTCATAACTCATAAGGTCATTCTCTATAGTCGTATCACATTATGATTAATTTTGTTAATTATTTGTAAGTTTTATAAACTAATTCACCCCAATTAGTGGAGCAAACTAGACACATGTCGTTAGAGTATGCCGTTGAAATTAATTAGGTACGCTGTACGCATAATTAGTAGTTGTTTCTTCTCTTCAAATCCAAAAATTTATTTAATTTAGAATTTCTCATAAATACGTCTCGTTTGGTTACCCAATACAAAACGTGGGAAAATAGAGATGTTATATTCCTATGAATTGCAAAATTAAAGGACGTTTGATTACCCTTCTTTTTGGTAAAATGTAGGAGTTTGAAAATCACATGATTTTCCACCTCCCTTCATAATGGAGGAGTTGAAATACCTGCTCCCTAGGTAATTGCAACAGTAAGTGGATTGTACCTCTGATGTACTACGACATAGAATATAATTTTTGAGTTTTATAATAAAGTTTTTGAGTATACTATAGTTTTATTATAAAGTTTTTGAGTTTATTAATTTGAACATTAAGCTCAAAAAAGTTACAATAAAACTCAAAAAACATTATATATAAGATATAAAATTTAATTTATTAACTTTAAAAAGCTCGAAAAAAATGCACAAAAATTCAAAATCATACTACTCTGAGATAGTACCTCAGATATATAATCCTTTTTCCCATAATTGCAAACTCTGTGTTAATGGAATTTCTATAAAGACCCAACCGAATTTACTAAAATTCACATGAATTCCACGTGGGACCCATGAAGTCGATATTAATATGGACTTGTATGTCAGCGGGCAGCCAAATTATGTACTTTCTATATTCATAAACAAATACACCATTCACTTTTTTGACACTCTTCATTAGCAAAGAGAAATTTGATATTACGTGTATTATATATGGAAAAAATATAGTCATGTAGGATCTTGTTTGGCGCGGGGAGAGCATGAAGCGGGACACGGCTGTTGGCGCCACGACGACACGCTGGATGGACTGGAACGTAACAAATGGCACCACGTTTACTCAATTTCCCTTATTCGCCTAATTCGTCGAACCTCAGAATGCATTGAAGGAGAGGGAAGGCTGTGCCACTGTCTGAGGTATGAGAGACCGGCCCCCTTTGTGTTGTGTGCGGCTGGCCAAGAAAGCCCTGATGCTAGAGAAAGCCCCGATGCTAGAGAAAGCCCCGATGCCAGAGAGAGCCCCGATGCCAGAGAAAGCCCACTCTCGTCTTTCTTTGGAAAGAGAACTCTTTTCATTTATCAGCAGCGACATTCTCCTCTATACTCTTTAAATATTAGATTTAAAAATATAATTTCATGGAATTCTCTCCCAGAGCTGCGAAACTAACAACTCTATTAGAAAGTAGAATTATTTCAAAATACAATAGGGCGTTCAAATTTTTCTATTTTTTTATAATTTAGTTAAAGATACATACGTTCTAATAGGTGCATTCACAAACGTTGTAAAGAAAAATGGTGTTATTGGTTATAAACTAAGGAAGTATATTATATAGCAGATTTGTGTGTGTATAAAGAGGAGCAGTTGGTCTTGTTTCACACGGGGTGATCCGTCTTATTGTTTTAGACGGGTCAAGTTCTCTCACAAAAGAGCAAGTGGGGTAAGTGGGGAATTATCATAATAAGACGAGTGGAGCTGAATTATCATAATTCCTCATTTGAAACAAGAATTTGTGAAAGAGGAGTAATAAAGAATCTTTGAATTCGAGACATATATGATTCTTGTATGCTCCTTATTAGAATGATCAATGTAGGCGAGAATGGATCCTCTTCATTTTTTTTGATCCATTTTCTCTCACAAATATTACTATATTATACCTTATAATCTCATTCATTTACCTTTTCATTTTCAAGAAAATCTACAACTATCCAATCGTACCCAAATTTAATTCGGACCGTTGAGAAGTAATAGCAAAAGAAATGGAGATGATTCATACTTTACATGGGCTGGCTACTCAAGTTATCCCTCTACCTTTAGCGGTCAGGTCAAACTTGTCTTTCGATGTTGGGCCTTCAGTTCTTCTTGTAATATATTATTGGGCTTACATTTATTGAAAAAACTTTCACCGCCCTCAATTTAAGTGACTAAATTCTAAACATAATTGTTTGTTCAGCTCGTCTCATTGAAAACAGGAACTATTCATTAAAAGCTGAAGACGGATAGTGTTTCTTTCATAATATGCAAGGGAGAGAACATGTGAGGGATCTATTTGCCCTTTACTTGCCTTCCCCACTTGCTTGCATATTGTAAGAGAAGCACTATCCGTTTTCAGCTTGTGACGGATAATACCCGTCTTCAATGAGAATTTGTATAGTTAAATAAGTGTGGTAAAATAAGATGGTCTTATTCTTTTTTTTTTCGACAGCAAGTAGACGGTCTTATTCTAAAACTACGCCTGTAACTGTGACACAAGACATGTTATAATTATTAGGGTAAATTGATAACTTATACCTAGTATAAAGCATTTTTACAAACCTTATTCCTAAGATAATTTTCTTTCAAAACTTATACCGAAAATCCTCATTTATTTCATACTCAATACCAAAATTTACGAATTGACCATTTTACCCTTACTAATAACCTACCACTACCCTTAGGCCACCACATTAATCTATCCCCACTACCATATTGATCCACTAACCTCCATGTCTACCATATACACCTTATCACTACCCTTAGCCGAGGGTTGTGACGGTGTTAGGTGTATATGCGGAAGTTGTTAATTTGGTGTGATGGCGTTTAATGGGGTGACCTTAGGATGACCTACCGGCGGGAGGGCAATTGTGGTGAGTGGTGACAGCACAACAGTGGTGGTGGTGGTAATGTCAAGGGGATTAGGTAGGTCGTTTGACGGTGATTTAGGTGTATGTGGTAAATATTAGAGGTTAAAAATTAATTTTGTGGGGAAAAGGTGGTGATGGGTGAATTAGTAAGGGTAAAATCGTCAATTTTTGTCTTTATTTGAGATTTGGTATTGAGTATGTAAAAAATGAGGATTTTTGGTATAAGTTTTGAAAGAAAATTATCTTAGGTATAAGATTTGAAAAAATGATTTATATTAGGTATAAGTTATCAATTTACCCTAATTATTAGGAAGAATAATCACATTGTCAAAATAAAACATAAAGTTTGTTCATGGATAATGACACATCGTAAAATATCAACATATATTTATGGGCCATATGACTCATAAAGTACTAGGGGTATGTATAATTCAGCTCGTCTTATTGAATACGGTTATTATCCGTCACAAGTCAAATATTGATAGTGTCCCACTCAGTTTCTCACAATATGTAAGTTGTGCGCTCCATTGGCCCTCCCCACCTACATATTGTGAGAGACTTATTATCCGTCTTTACCATGTAACGGATAATACACGTATTCAATAAGAAATTGTATGTATAATTAAATACGCCGCCCCGTTAAGAGGAGTACTCAGTATGTATACGCCTTAATGGATAACTATGAGCCATCTACGATCTTACATACTATCCTACAATTCGGTTTTATAATAAAATATCACTCCCTCCGTCTAAATACTTTGTTTAGCTTTACTTTTGGCATAAAAATTAAGAAAAGAGTAGGAGATCACTTGTGCTTTTATTTAATGGATGACAAATGAACAATGAGACATGGAAGATCAAATTACTCGTGGAAACCAACTTAATATAAAATGGTAAACAAATGAATTAGACATCTTAAAATGAAAATGATAAATAAATGACTAAGACGGCCGAGGGAGTAGTAAATATTTTTATCTAGTGATATTATACTATCTAAATTTCGTATAAGTTGTAGAAACACGTTTATACAACGATACTATATCAATAATTATCATATTTGATGTAAAAACTAGGTTTGATGTCCGGCTCCGTTCGGGCTACCTCTATTTAGCATTTAAATTTTATTGTTTTGAAACAAAGTTACATAATTGAGTTACTTTAATTGATTGGCTTTTACGAAAGTTACATAATCCATTTAAATCAACAGTAGGTCTTGCTTGCGACGGATCGGGTCTTGCGACGGGTATTTTGTGAGAGGAAATGGGTAGAGGGGACAAGGTGGGCACCCCCCATGTGCTTCTCCACTCACCCTTGATGGGTATTTTGTGAGAGAATATGGTATCCGTCTTAAGCTTGCGACGGATAGTGTCCGTCACAAATGAGAATTCGTGTTAAATCAATGGATTGATTGGCTTTTACGAAATTTTGCTGGCATACATAGAAAAAAGAGCTAACTTTAATTACCATGATACTCCTTACTTTCTCCCATTAATCTACTTCAATTATCCAACTACTTATAATTTAACATAGCCATATGAGTTATGACCCATATACTCCCTCCTATTCTGAGCATTATTTCCCTTTCCATTTGGCACAAATTTTAAGGTTTTGAATTAAATAAGCAAAAGTAATGTAGTGGGGGTAAGGTGATTGGAGAGAGGCAATATATTGTGGGGTATTATTGTTGAGTGAAGTGATTAAAATCATTATTGTTGTGGGGTAAGGTGATTAAAATAAGATAAAGTATGAGTATTGTGGTGTATTGTAGTGGGGTAATGTGATTAAAATAAGTATAAAAATTTACCAAAAAAGGAAAGGGGAAGGTATTGTGAATAGACGAAAATGGAAAGGGGGAACATTGCTCAGAATAGGAGGGAGTACTATACTAACTAGTTTTGGTACCTGTGAAAATCACGGGTGCGTTTGAGATTAATTATTTAAGCTTATGCATGACTGTAACCTCGTTAGTGTGAAACATTGTTTAACCTTTTTTTGTATTTTCTAGGAAATAAGTGGGATGATTTGATATGTATTTGATACGAGTATGATTTAAGCGTAAGACAAATATCCGTCTTAAATGAGAATTTGTCAACTAAATAATAATAATAAAAAAAAATCAAACAAAGAAAAATGAAAGAAGAGGAGAACCGCGTGCTACTTTTCTCACTTTCGAGTAAACTCTATGCCCCATATCTTTTTCACCCATCTCTTATTTTCTACCTTAGTACAACGATACTCCATTAATAAGAAAATGCTTTAATCAATATCAATGGCAATTTGTTATACACAATCCTTCTCACCACTGGAGGCTAGTAAAGTTTGAGTTTCACTAATTTTCTCAATTAATTTAATGGAAATAAATACAATTGAAATGGGGAAAATAATGGAGGTACACATTTTTTTTTCAATTTCGTCTTTTTAATTCATCATACGGTAGTATTTGACGTGTATTAAGCTTAAGATGTATATTTATCCGTCTTATTTAAGAGTAAGTGTACTTAATAATACCCAAAATGAAACTACATAATAAGTTAAGGTACTTAAAGCGAAACAATACAAAACTGGGGCACCTAAACTGAAACTAATGTCAAATCTTGGGTTCACAAAATGATATTTTATACTCCGTACCTCTGGCATCCAAAGTGATCTTTTCTCAAACCTTGGGTACCTATATTGATAATTTTCCTTTATTTTTCGTTAGTGTTTATTTTTTTTCCTTCTTGCCAATAAATGACTTGATGATGTGGAGGTGACTTGTGTAGAAAATTAAAAATGTTGACGTGGCATGAGGATAGATGTTTAGTTTGTCTTTTTATTATTATACATAGATTACTTCTACACGTACTTCTACGCCAATGAGTCTTGCTTGTGACGGGGCGATCCGTGACTTCATCCGTCACAAGCTTGTGATGGGGCGACCCGTCGCAAGCTTGTGACGAGTCAAATACCCCTCACAAAGAACAAGTTACAAGGCAAGTGGGGGGCTCCATTTGCCCCCACTTGCCCCTCCACTTGCTTTATATGGGGGGAATTTGACCTGTCGCAAGTTTGCAACGGTTGCCCCTTCACAAATGAGAATTTGTGCTTCTACGCTGTGATAATGTGTATTCTACTGCATTAACATGTTCAAACATATAATTGCAAAAATTTCTCTCAAATTCTTGAATTAGTTTCTACTAGTATAAATAATCAATGGACTTACTTCAGTTTATCAGTTGTTAATTACATCAACTTTCTAAACAAAAGTTATGGGATTTCATCACTTCTATTCATTTTATTACCTTACCATAATAACCTTAACTACAATTATAATAATCTCATTTTTCCATTCATCAAATGCAGTAAATCCTATCATTCTCCCAATCTACAAAGACACGACCAAGTCACAATACTACACTACCTTCCTACTAGGAACTCCTTCATTTTCGGTTTCGCTCTCAATTGATTTATCTAGCCCTTGGTCATGGTTCACTTGCAACTCGGTCGGGTTCAATAAGACATCGTATTCAGGTGTCCCGAATAGCTCTACTTATCGTGTACAACGTTGTACCAATGATACGTCATGTGCTGTCTACGACAGCAAATACTGTTATACGTGCAATTTTCCTAATTGTAACCCAAAGGGTAATATGTGTACGGGTGAAATCTACCCGCCGAGCCTTTACACCCGTGGTTCATCGTTTGGCGGACATACCTTGGCCCCGTTATTGCTAGATATAATCACGGTTTACCAATCAAATGGCCCAATCCCATTAGGGAAAAGGGTGTACGGGTTTTCTTTCGGGTGCACTGGTGTCGAGGATTTAAAAGGGTTGTCACATTATACTAAGGGTGTCCTTAGTCTAGCTAGGAAAAATAGTAATTCATTGAATAGTTTGATTTCAAAGGCTTTCAAAGTTCCTAACAAATTCGCGCTTTGTTTGCCTTCTGCTTCTAAGTCTACCCTTAATGGCGTTCTGTATTTTGGAGGCGGTCCGTATAAATTGCCTCAAAATAAACCCGATTTATCAATATACTTTGTCAAGACCGCTCTTGTGGTTAATCCTATAGACGTTGGTGAGACGTATGAAAAAAGGAATTCTTCAATTGAGTATTTTATCAATGTGAAGTCGATACTAGTAGACGGTTTCCCATTAAAAATTAATTCGTCTTTACTCGTAATTGACAACAATGGATTAGGAGGTACAAAAATCAACCCGATATATCCCTACACAACCCTTCATACAAACATATACAATGCCCTTGTCGACGCCTTCACAACTAGGGCCGCAGCTATGAACATTACTCGTGTGGCACGAGTAAGCTCATTTAGCGCGTGCTTTAGCTCTAAAAACATGGTTGCTATGAACACGGGCCCTGCTGTTCCTACCATCGCTTTAAAGTTAGATGGGAGGAATGAAGATATATGGAGGTTTCTCGGGTTTAATTCCATGATTAAGGTGTCTAATGATGTAAGATGCCTAGCATTTGTCGACGGTGGCGTGTCGATGAAGGCCTCGATAGTAATAGGTGGAAAGCAGATGGAAGACAGTATTGTGGAGTTCGATTTGGAGTCGTCTAAGCTAAGGGTGATGCCGTATCTGCGTCGTTTTGGAACTTCTTGCTCCCAGTTCAGAGGAGCTTGATTAATGTATGGATGCCTCTTAAGGAAAATATATAGCACATAATGAAAATGTGCAGAATGCTAAAAATAATGAAGTATGTACTCCGTATACATTTTGATCTACTGTTTGTACTCCGACATGCGCCTTAAGTTTATCGCACTTTTTTGTTTCAGACGGCCCAAATCCGTCTAATATGAAGATGGGGTTTTGAGATCATTTTATTGTCAAATGTAACCACAATGTTTCAGCTAATGCTACAAGTTACGCTAACTTTTTTTCAAAAGTGGTCACATTTTCCTTCAAAATGTTCAAAGATTTCCTGTCTTTATTTCAGACCAAAATATATCGTCTGAAGAAAGACCAACTCAAGTTTTATACCGAAAGATAAATGTCTATTTCTCTACACTTAATAAGATTATTTAAAAGTACAAGTGTCAATTAACTAGTTACTTCACTACTTGTTAAAGTTATGACTTATGATACTACTACTCATGACCTGGATTCAAACTCCGTCATAATCAATAAGGCCCTTGTTTAGTTGTTTATACGAAAAACTAAATTTAACGGTAATTGTTGGGGTAATTTTCAGTCAAAATTTAGAGGACCACGTGGCAGTCCATAGTTGGAGCAAAATAAGAGGTGCGGATTGATGACTCAGCAGATGGAACAAGGAAACACATTACAACCTCCAACCAGGAATCAGCCAGGGGAACCAGAAGGAGTCAAATAACAAAGCCCCCAAAAATAGGAAGTTGAGGGAATTTAGGAGCTGGAGTTGGAGGTCAACGGTATGGTAAATTAGGGTTAGAAAGAGCTTATAAAAGGGAGAAATACAAGTGGAAGAGGGGGCCATCACATATTATCATATCCATACTTAATCTCCTGCATTATCACGGCACAAAACTACAAGTTTATTGTAACTTTTCCTTTACGTTCTCGCTTACTCCCATACAAAGAATTCATAGCATAATATTTGGCGGGATTCCGACTCCCCCCGCGGTTTTTTCCAATTTGGGTTTCCGCGTCACCAATTCTCTTGTGTCTATTTCTTTATTACGTTGGTTTATTTCCTTTTTTACTGCTTACGTTATTCCATCATCATAATTGATAGCTAATCTAGTTGATCATTTTGACCCGACCCTAACAATATATCACCCGGTAGATTTTTTACCAAAACAATTTGGCGCCCACCGTGGGGCATAGTGATCAAATCTAGCTACAAGTAAGAAAAAACAGCCATTCAGAATGACAGTATCCAGTCAAAGTTCCACCAGCATGCCCAGTATGCCAACGTCCTCATCAGCAGTCCAGTCACCGGCAATCCCACTAGGAGCCACGACCCCCAGCATCCCACGAGCAGGACAACCCTGGCCAATGCACCTACCCGGAACGTACCAGAAGGATCAAGGCCACCACCAGCCCCCCGAGGAGTGGATACCCGAGAGCAAATCCTCCTAGCACCAGTGGCACCCCCCAGGGAAGCAGCCAGGGCAGGGCAACCACCAGAAGCCCCGGAACAGAAGCATCGCCTCCAGTAGGAACTCTACCCCCAGATGTTCTTCAAACGCTCCTCCAGGGAGTGAATGATCTAAGGCAAGCCGTGAAAGGCTTGCGGCAGGATAATAGAATCTTGAGGGAGAGAGTCGACGCAATGGTTCAACTACCTCAGACGCAACGATCATCCGCCACCTTGCTGCAAGGACCTTCTGAAGAAGCACCCTGGCGGGTGGTACCACAGGAGCTAGTTACCCGACTTGACTTGGGAGGAGTGGAGCCACCAGCATCCAGGCTGCAGACATCTACTCCGCTGCCCACTGTCGGCACCACCGCGCCAGTAACAGGTAACCCACTGGTTGTCGGGTCCTCGGTATTTAACTCAATTTTTGATGCAGGAACGGGACCCCAACGAGTGCCCACGGACCAACTTGGATCAATCGTCAACGCTACTCCTCTGAACAACTACCAGGCTGGCTGTAAACCAGGAATAATCTCAGGGGTAAGCCATCCTTTTGATTTCTCCTCGTTTCCGTCTAACCAATCTGCAGGAACATCCAGCCTGGTGGAACAACAACTCCACGAAATAAGGACCCTACTCAGCAGAGTGCCAGGAATTAGACCTGGCAAACGGGTCAACCGGGTCGGGTTCGGGTCGGGCCAGTTCGGGTCGGGTCAGTTCGGGTCTCTCGTTGATTTCGGGTTAATTCGGGTCGGGTCGGGTCATTTTGGGTTTCGGGCTTGTTTCGGGTTTGTTGTAGGGTCCGTTTCGGGTCAATCGGGTCGGGTCATTTTCGGGTCAAAGAATAAGAGACAAAATGTCATTTTAAGTCTTTTCGGTTCAATTAAAGTTATGTTTTGTCGGGTCATTTTCGGGTTGAGTGGTTTTGGATCGGGTTATTTTCGGGTCGGGTCAGTTACGGGTCAAGAAAGATCGGGTCATGTTCGGGTCGGGTCGGGTCTAATCAGGTTTCGGGTCACATTTGGGTGTTGTAGTTCGGGTCAATTTCGGGTCACGGGTCGGGTCATTCGGGTCGGGTCAATCGGGTCGGGTTGCTTTTGCCAGGTCTACCTGGAATACCAGCACCCCTGGAGAAGGCGGCCCAGGAGAGCTATGCTGATTCCCCTTTCATCGACGACATAGCCCTTGTCAGCGTACCCAAAGGATTCAAGCCCCCCACCATGGCTCTGTATGATGGAACAGCTGACCCCCTGGACCACATCAACCAGTACAAGCAAAAGATGATGGTAGTCACAGCAACCGGGCCCTTGAAGGAAGCCTGCATGTGCAAGGGGTTCGGATCCACGCTTTCGGGAGCAGCACTGCAGTGGTTTGTGAGCCTACCCAATGGACGGATCAGTTCGTTCGCCGACCTGGTGAATGCCTTCAATCAGAAGTTCGCAAGCAGCCGGAAACCTGAAAAACAAACCAGTGACCTGTACCGGTTGGTACAAAGGCAAGAAGAATCAACACGGGACTTCCTGAACCGGTTCAATAGAGAAAAAGTCTCCATTCCCCGGTGTGACGTAGCAACGGCGATCGAAGCATTCCGGCAAGGGCTTCATCAGGACTCTGACCTGTACAAAGACATTACTAAATATCCCTGTGCAACCTTCGAGGACGTCCAGGCAAAGGCAATGGCAGCAATCCGGCTGGAGGAGGACGAATCCAGAAGGGACCTCTACGACAATGATAGGTACAGCAGGAAGGCAAACACTGATATGAGGCACGAAAGATCAAAACCCTACAGCCGGAACAACATTTACAAAGTGACAGGAGACAGCGATTGGAGGAATGATCCAAATCTTCCTACCAAGGTAAGCGAATATGGGTTCTCTACAGGTCTTGCAGGATTACTAAAGGCACTCCGGGAACTAGGCGGACGCGTAAAATGGCCCAAAAAGACAACTGGAAGGGAGCCGGACAGGAGGGATGGAAGCAGGAAATGTGATTTCCACAATGACATCGGGCACAACACCGAAGATTGCGTAGGATTAAGGAAGGATGTGCGGCACTTCCATAAAGTCGGCTTACCTGGACCACCTACTACCTAGGGGGACAAGGTCTAATAAAGTCAACGCTACTGAACAGGTTCTGCCCTCTCCCCCTCCTTTGTGCTCTAGAATTGTGAATGTTATTACAGGAGGTTCAGAACTATGTGGATTGACCTACTCCGCCGCTAAGCGACACGCAACTGAGAAAAAGGGAGACAAACCCGAGACATCCTGCAGAATACAACGCCTGGACCTCCCATCAGTAACCTTCGAGGAAGCAGATGTACACGAAGTGGGGGAGCATCATGATGCCTTAGTGATCAGTCTCTCCATAGGGAATTGCCTGGTAAAGAAGATCCTCATTGATACCGGAAGCTCAGTAAACCTCATCATGCTGGAAACGCTGAGAAACATGGGCTTCGACAAGAAAGACTTGTCCTAAAGGACAGTCCCCCTGGTGGGTTTCAGCGGAGAAACCAAACGATCACTTGGAGAAATCACAATTCCTACCTTCGCAGGAGGAATCAACAAACAGGTAAGTTATCTGGTTATAGATGGTCCTGCAACTTACAATGTAATCCTTGGCAGGCCGTGGATCCATGGGATGCGCGCAATACCCTTAACATACCATCAGTGTATAAAGTTCCCCACACCTTGGGGAGTACAAGAGATACGAGGAGACCAAGAGGAGGCACGCACCTGTTACAAGGATGCCCTTAAAGCCACAGCATGTCCGCCTGCATAGCAATTACAGAGCCAGCACATCCAGGAAGAGTACCTAGAGCCACCCCAGGCCGAACTGGACGAGGTGAACTTGGATGCGCTGCACCCGGAGAGGAAAATACTGATTGGATCGGACTGCACAGGTAATATCCGCCAAAACCTACTTCGTCTATTGCAGACTAACATAGATTGCTTTGCGTGGTCCCATGATGATATGACAGGCATAGACCCAGCGGTTATCACACACCGCTTGAACGTAGACAGTAGCTACCGACCCGTCCAGCAGAAACGGAGGAAGTTCGCCCCCGAACGCAACCAAGTGATCAACCAAGAGGTAGACAACCTGCTGTCTGCAGGCAAGATCAGGGAAATAAAGTATCCCGAATGGCTATCCAATGTAGTGGTGGTACCAAAGAAAAATAACAAATGGAGGGTATGCGTGGACTTCACGGACTTGAATAAGGCGTGTCCAAAAGACCCGTTCCCGCTACCACACATAGATGCCATGGTGGATGCCACAGCAGGACACGAAATGCTAACCTTCCTGGACGCCTGGAGTGGGTACAACCAAATCAAGATGCACCCAGGAGACCAAGAGAAAACCGCCTTCAGGACGGAACGAGGGCTATATTGCTACAATGTCATGCCATTCGGCCTGAAAAACGCAGGTTCTACCTACCAACGACTGGTCAACAAGATGTTCAAGGATCAAATAGGGAAAACCATGGAAGTCTACATAGACGACATGGTGGTAAAATCAAAGGAGGCCACCCAGCATACAACACACCTGGAGGAAACCTTCAAAACCCTGAGAGAGTATCATATGAAGCTCAACCCCCTAAAATGTACATTCGGTGTCTCTGCTGGCAAATTCCTAGGATACATGGTGACGCAGAGGGGGATTGAGGCAAGCACGGAGCAAATACGAGCTATACTCCAGCTGGAATCCCCCAAAAAACCCAAAGACGTGCAAAGACTGACAGGGAGAGTGGCCGCCCTAAACAGATTCATCTCCAGATCTTCTGACAGATGCCGCCTCTTCTACGACGTTCTCAGAAAGAACCAGCGGTTCGACTGGACGGAAGAACACGAGAAAGCCTTCAAAAACCTGAAAAGCTACCTCAGCACGCCCCCACTGCTTTCCAAACAAGAATCAGGAGAGCAGCTGTACCTGTACCTATCCGTTACAGAAATGGCGGTCAGCGCCGTACTCGTGCGGGAACACCAGGGGGCACAGCAGCCGGTATACTATGTCAGTAAGTCCTTAATCCCTGCAGAAACAAGGTATGTACCCCTTGAAAAATTAGTTCTAGCCTTGGTTACAGCGTCTTATAAACTGCGGCCCTATTTCGAAGCACACACAGTCGTGGTAGTTACGAACCACCCCCTAAAAACCATCATGAGAAAACCAGAATTGTCGGGTAGGATGGCAAAATGGTCCGTCCACTTAAGTGGCTTCGACCTCAAGTTTGAGCCGCGAACAGCAATAAAATCACAAGCCCTGGCAGACTTCATATCAGACTTCAGCCCGACCCTGCAGACCCAGGTAGAACAAGATATCTTGGCTATGGAGGAAGGTAAGGAGAAACAAAGGTGGACGCTACATGTAGATGGGGCCTCAAATATGAGGGGGACAGGAGTCGGTTTGGTCCTCAGATCCCCACAGGGGGACATCATTGTACAAGCAGTACGGTGCGAATTCAAGGCAACCAACAACGAGGCAGAATACGAAGCGCTAATCCTAGGGCTGCAACTAGCCCTAGACCTAAACGTGCAGAATATAGAGGTATGTAGTGATTCTTTACTTATTGTTAATCATATAAATGATTCACATGCAGCAAGGGATTCGAAAATGATGGCCTACCTGAAGGTAGCCAAAGAGCGGGCAGGGCGCTTCGCAGCGTTCTCCTTAAAACAGATACCCAGGGACCTAAACGTCGAGGCAGACGCCCTAGCCACCCTGGGAGCAACTTTCAAACCAGGTACGGTCTCCACAATACCCATAGTGCATGTACTAGAGCCAGCAATACGGAAAGAATCACAGGAGGACAGCAAGCAAGAAGAGAAGGCATGGACAGCCCCCAAGGCAGAAATCCTCTGCGCGACCAGCGGC
The DNA here is from genome assembly GCA_022085475.1 of Heliosperma pusillum. Taxonomy (NCBI): domain Eukaryota; kingdom Viridiplantae; phylum Streptophyta; class Magnoliopsida; order Caryophyllales; family Caryophyllaceae; genus Heliosperma; species Heliosperma pusillum. The sequence goes on along the minus strand of JAIUZE010006340.1, from coordinate 182 downwards.
ACAGAGGAAGACACCGACTGGCGCAAGCCATATCATGACTGGCTGCAGAACGACATCCTGCCAGCAGACAGAAAGGAGGTAAGAAGTTTCAAAATGAAAGCTTCGAGATTTATATTAATCGATAACATCTTATTCAGAAAATCCTTGGCGGGTCCATACCTACGATGCCTAAAGGGTGAGGA
>JAIUZE010006339.1:0-14560 GCA_022085475.1 Heliosperma pusillum | reverse complement strand
TAATATTAATTCCGTTTTGTAATGACCCGTTTTAGTTATGACACCCTTCGTTATGTATTTAAATTATTTTTTTTCTTTCCGCAAATTTGAGGGTGTCACAATTCTAGTTTATGTGTTAGTGTATAGGCTTGGTGAAAAAGCATTTGGCTATAGTTCTTGGATTTAAAGATATGATCTTATCTTATGGTATCGGAAACTCGTTTGAGGTAGTAAGGTTTCGTTGTAAGTTGAACCATATTACTTGAAGATTATAGATATGAGCGAGGTTTGATGATGTGAGCTATGATGGAAATACCTTGGGACGTTAATGATGATGTTTGACTTGAGGTTGTACTTTGTTAATAATGAACTCGTGGGCTATATGATATTGATGATGACGTTTTGTTCAGTGTTCTACCGTGTGGCCGTAGGAGTTGAAAAGAGATTAGTATGGAGAGTTCCTTACTGGTTCTTCGGTTTTTGAAACCTTTGGGAATGTGTCAAATTCTGGAGTGGAGAGAATGTTACTATACTTGAATTTCAATTCCGCAATTGGGAATCCGTGTTATATGAAAGGGTGGATGAATTGAGTTGTAATTGATTTGTGGAATCTAGGTGTACCTTACTTTGATGATTGTGGTACGATGGTCCCATGTAAGAGACATTTGTTTGGGATGAGTTGCTTTACTATCACCCTAAGTCTGAAAGGAGAAATTTTGTGGGTTAAACCTTAAACCTTTACTCGTACCATCATTCCTTTTCATTTCCATTCTTGAATGTTTTTGTCAAGATTGATCTTTAAGAAATCGCATGCTCGTATCTTAATTCTTACTCAGATATCTTCATAACTCTACTATCTGCTTTGTCTCTTCCTTGACCTCGTTATTTTCAGCGCTCCTCTCTTGTAATGTAACAACCCGTAATTTGAAAGACCGAAATTATATTTTAAAAATAATAAATTTAATTTATTTTAATTTATTAAGATTTATTTGAATTTATGATAATTTAATATAATTATTTAGAATTTATTAGGAATTAAAGAATAGGTTTTACGGTTTAAACCCGAACTTCATTTAACTATTCCCGAGTCAACTTAAGTCCCGAAACAAACCCGAAACCGACTCCTACGTGGACCCCACGGCCAAAGCAATCTCTTTCCCTCATTTGATATCTTTTGATTACTTATTATTAAACTAATACAAATATCTAAGATATTTGTAGCTTTATCAATCTGTCAGTTTAAATTACGTAACAAATCGCTTAAAAACAGACCCGATTTCTCCTTACTCCACACGCCTACTTCCTCTTGTTCCCTTAGGATTAGATATTTTTATTCTTTTGATTAAATTAACATAATATCTAATAATATCTAGATATTTACCATAATATATTTATAAAACCCGAGTCAATCCCGTAACAACAAGTTCAAAACCCGACTCCCGAAATCCTCTATAACTACACGGCCCAAACCTTTTTCCTCTTACTCACTAATTATCTTTTTACTTTACATTAAATCAACTTAATACCTTCTTTAATATAATCATAATCGTTCTTCGTGTTCTTGATCGTTCTTGATCGTTCTTGAGCAAAATCGTCACAAAACCTTCGTTACTTGGCCAAATCCGTCCTAACTTATATTTCTAGAGTCTCCTCTCCGCTCTTCATCTCCATGTACGTTTTATTTTCAATTCTGACAAAATCGTTTTCAACACTTTAATTGTTGAAATCAAGTTTTAATTCTAATAATGTTATTTTTGTCATTTCTTATAGGAGAAGATTATGAAGACGAGTTTGGTGACTCGTATATTTTAGAAGAAGATTAGTAGACGGGTTCTTAGGTCTTATTTTGGTGCTATTTGATTTTGTGTTACCTAAGGTAACGATTCCGAGTTACTCGACGAATTAATGTCACATATTTTTGTTTATGTTTTTACTTACGGTTTTAAGTAGTAACATGTTAGGTTGTTATTATTATTATGTTGTATGAATTTTTAACATATTTAGTGTTTTTGACATGTTGGATGATTTGTTCATAATCATGATTTTTGTATGAATGATGGTTGAATTGGTTGTTAAAATAGATGGTTGTTAATTAAAACATGTTAGAAATAATTTGGGGTTGTTCTATGGTGGTGGCCGAGTGTGGTGGCCGTGTGTGGTGGCTGAAAACCGGCCGGTTCAGGCCCGGTTCAGCCCGGTCCAGGCCGGTTCAGACCCGGTCTGGGTTGGTCCGTGATTTGGCCTTTGGGCTTGTGTCGATACTTGATTGTTTTGTTGTTGTTTTGACGGGTTTTAAATATGTTAAGCATGCGGGAAATTTTAAGAAACGGTTTTAGAAATAGTTGACCAAAACCGGCCCAAACCAGGCCCGTGGGCACAGTCCAGGCCCGGTTCATGTCTCGGCCCAGTCCAGCCCGGATGACCGTGAGTCCCTCTTTGGACTTGTGACGGTTTTTGAGTTTAGTGTTATTATTATATCATGTTTTGTAATATTTAGCAAGTGGGAAATTTTAATAAGTAAATTATTTAATTAAACGGTTTTCAAAATATTATTATTTCTCACATGTTAGAAATTATAGCATGAGAATGTAGTTTAATTTGATAACCTTTAAGTCCAGCGGGTTTCGTAAGAATTAATATTTCACATGTTAGAAATTAGAATAAAATAGCATGAAATAAATATGATGTTCTTATGTTCAAGCCTAAATGGCTAAGACTCTCTTTCTAGCTGGTTTGACCAAACGGGTTTGGTCAAACTACGATCTAGTCAGCCCCGTTTTGACTGATGACCCGTCGCGGGACTCGGGTCGGGGATTTGTCTTCAGGTAAGGTTTTATTTAATGAATGAATGAATGAGCCTTAGTAGATATGAGGCGATATGATATTGAATGTGATTTATATGCAATTAGTCACATGATAAGAAGTTTTTCCCGTGACTGTTTAATTGTATGATATATGTCGTGTTGACTAAGTACTCATAGAGAATTATGATTATATGGCGTCTTGACCATTCTAATTCTAAATGAGCACCTTGGACCATGACATTGATAGGCCTTACTATCTTTAACGAGTATATAGTTCACAGCTTGATAGCTTTTGTGTTCCCGGCTTGGGGGGTTTATCTCCAAGCTGGGGCATGGCTGCCTAATTGCTTCCACTTTGGGAATGGAGCCAGCTTAAGTACTAGCCAACTCTGCTTAGGGGGTCGCCTAGGACGAGCTTATGTTTCGGGTCGGTTAATTCCGCGAAACTAGCATGCCAAATAACATTATAAAAACAAATCTAGACTCAAAACGATCCTAAGTAACGGGGTAGTAGGTAAGATAAGGATCGAACCAGGAGAAGGCGGTGAATGCCTAGTAATCTAATCTAGACTCTTGCTAAAAACCGATTAACAATTAATCAATATAACCACAAATTAAACACTAATGGAAACCAAAGACTAGAATGACTGAAAAACTATGATATCACAATTGTAACACATGTAGTAACAAATAAGGAGAAACTTTTTCATGAGAAAAGATGATCAAGTCCTAGAATCACCAATAGACAAGCTAAAATATCAAAGATTTTTTCAAATAAGGAAAAACTACTGAGTGCAAAAGTATCCCAAGTTCCCCCACAATTACAAAGATAAGATCCCTCCTTTCCTCCCTTCTATAAATTATCTATAGCAAAAAACTTCTAAGAATTAGCACATGGAATTAAACCAGCCATAAATGACCCAATACAACCTAAACCCTACTTATTAAACCATAGCATAAATAAAGATGCAAGCTTAAGCACAAAACAAAAGAAGCATGCAATAGATCGATGTGAACTAAAACTAAAAACATGTGCTAAATACATAAAAAACCAAATTCCACTCAAAAGATTCGATACTTTAAACCAAAGTTACAATCTTTCCAAGTTGCCATCAACAAATATCAAGACCCCAATCAACAAATTCATCAAGACAATGCAAATTGAATCAAAAAAATAATTACTAGCTGGTTGGTCGTAAACAACAATTCATTCAAACAAAGAAATCAACAAGGAGATGGAATAAATAAAGAAGGAAGGATAAAAAGTCTTACATATGGCTTAAAGGGAAGAAATTGTTCAAATTTACCTAAGCAAAAAGGAGATTAGCTTACCCACGTCTTCATAATAAACCAAATTTCTAAGAAAAACCATTCAAAAGCCAAAATTGCAGAACAAAAAGAGAGAAAAATGCTAAGGAAAATATGATGCTGTATGGTGAATGCTCCCTCCTTGCCTCTCTTCAGAAATCTTCTTTTATACCCTTGGTCCGCAAACCTAGGGGCCTTGAAAGATGGGCTTCCAAAAGACAAGACAAAAAAAGGAAGAAAACCCGTGCTGAGAGATGACGCAGGCTGCGTCCTACGACGCAGGCTGCGTCCAGCACTGCCAGATTTTTGCCTTGATTTCCTTCTTGACTTTCGTTGACCCCATGATTATTTGACCTTGCCTTGACTTTCATTGACCCATTTGGCTTGGTCTTCAAACCGTGATGATTCCTTGCTAGCCCACTTCAAGTTCCGGGTTTTTGGGTCTCGGGTTTTCGGGTTTGACTTTTATTGACTTTCGGGATTTGACTCTTAAATTTGACTTAAAATACTAAATACTAACACTATTACAAAAACTTGGACCTTAAAATACTAAATGCTAATGACCCGTAAAAAGTAGAACGAAAGACTCTAAAAGTTACTACTAGACACGACATTATTTGACGTTGTCAAACACCCCCACACTTGGACTTTTACTCGTCCCGAGTAAAACTCGAGATTAGCATGAACGACACGAGCCCAACAAAGTGTGTGTGAAGGCATTGACCTCTCTTCCCTCACTACAACCTTCTTATACTCCCTCTTAAACAATCCACCTATGACAAAAACAAAAACAAAAAGACTCAATTCTTGTGACACTCTTCTCTCACTCCCCCTCCTTATATCATCCCTCAAGACTAAAGACACGACATGCCACCTACTCCGACTCAAATCAACTCCTCCCTACTTATAGCTCCCAAAAAAAATAGTATGACCATCTTTGCCTTATCCCAAGGCATAGCGAGATGGTCTTTCTCAAAAATCTTCACACAAATCCCCTCCTTATATCACCCCCTTATTACTCCACTAATGCAAATCATGGTTACTTGGTTGGCCCCAAACTTCACAATTTGCACAACCAAGCGACCACCAACATAAATCCACCAATTTGGAACAAAGTTTTGTGACTCAAAAATAAAAATAAAAGGGTCCTAAACTAGCCTCCTTCCCATTTTCCTCCTTATCACTCCCTTCTTATTCCTCCAAAAAATCTCATCATAGGAAGAATCATGCTCAATTTTTTTCATTTTTTTCATTTTTTCATTTTTTTTTCTTGAAAATCCCTCATTTTGCCTAAGGTGCCCTTTCAGGTTTTCACCTTAGCTTTTCCTTTCCTCTCATTGGTGGCTCGCAACTCGATTCTTCATTTTGCCCGGAATGCCCTTTCGGGTTTTCATTCCGTCCTCGGCCACCTTCCCAATCTTGCCTAGGTGCCCACCCTTGTGGGTTTTCACCTAGCCGGGATTTTCAATTTTTTTTTTTTTTTCTTCAAAATAAAGACATAAATAAAAAATTTTTTTTTACAAAGCATCAAAAACAAACTAACTATGTACAATCTTCTCCCCCACACTTAGAATTCACAATGTCCTCATTGTGGAGGAGAAGAAAAAAAATTGTTACCTCATCAATTATCGAAATGAGAAGAACCCGAGGCACCTCCTCGGTTTCTCCTCCTATCCCTTGCTTCTCTAATCCGCCTTCTTTGCTCCATGACTTCATCAACGGTTGCTTGGTTGTAAGGAGAGGAGTAGTCCGGGTTTTGTTGCATGGACATCCCAAAGAGAGAGCTAGCCAATCCATAAACGTCCTCTTGCGCCACCGCATCTTCATAGGAGTCTTGAAGATAGGTGTGGTGGCGCTCATTTTGAACGCTAAAGTGGTCCGTAGCTTGCTCTCTCCAAGCATTTTGGGTGGCCCACATAACATTTGCTCTTTCCACCTGCAGCAGGAGCTCACCCAAGGGGCCTTGATGATCAAGCCACATACAAGACAAGCTTGACCCCTCAGATGGAAGCTCGAATTACAAGGTCTAAACAACAAGCTATGACAAGTCAAGAGCAACCCAAGCCAAGCCACCCCAATGAAGAAGACAGTTCAGGGTTCAACAACCCATGCCCATCCCCAACACAACCCACATTACCCACACAAAACAGAAACAGAGCCATTCAGGCCCAGACAGACCAGTTAACAAACCCAGCCTCTAGGAGGTACACCAGGGCATCCCAACCACCCCCACTATGGCCTACCATCAAGACAACCCTCTAAGCTACAAGTTTGCCCAGGACAAACCATTTTGAAGTCTAGTAAAAACCCATGAAACAGACACCCCAAAGCTAGAGTCCAGTAAACAGCATAGCAGAGGTAGTACATGCTCAGATGATGTTTTCTTTTGCTTAAGTCAACTTGTCTTCATCTAAGGCAGGTTTATCTATGTCCTCATAAGAGTGGAGAGTTCCAAGGAGCAACAAAACACCCAGAGCAAAGCACGAGACAACAAGATCAACAGATTTCCATTTCAGGAAAACTCCAAAAACTACTTTATTTGCTTTTGCTCAGTCTGTTTTCTTTTGTGTTTTGTGTCTGTTCTTTATAGTTGTTAAGCTCGTCCTCTTGTGAGGCCCTTAATTAATGTCAGTAGAAGTAGTTTAGATCCTAAGCTGGCCCTTGGATGATACATACATCCAATGGTTCACAAGATATCAGTCCCTCTATATAAGGAGGTCTTGTATGTTGTTGTAAGCAGACTTTTATGAATGAATGAATTAAACTTTGAGAAATCACTCAATGTTATCAAACTTGTGCTAAGAGCTGTAGTTTGAAGCAAGCCTGATACACCTCCAAGGTGTTTGATCAGTGCCTTGTATTGTGAGCTAAGTTATACCTGTGCTTTGCTGTGGTTTAACTTACTTGCTGTTGAGGTTAGTCTAGGGTGTTTGTGCTTTGCTGTAACACTTGAAACTGTCTCTAAAACCAGTCTTGAATCCTTTTTCTCTTGTGCTTTGCTGTAGAGGATTGTATCCAAGTCATATCCCTTGAATCTTTCAGTTAAACAACTCACAATCTCTAAAACAACATCCCTTGTTACTTGATATTGTTTTCAGTTTGAGTCAAGCTAATCAAATCACTTAAAACTTGTGAACCTTAGTAGTTTACACTCCAAATTGGTTATCAGAGCTTTGGTTGAGAGTCTTAGTAAGTTCATTTTCCCTAACTACATTTAAAAACACAAAAATAGCCCAATGAGTGAAGAGAGACTAGCAGGAGTAGAAGCAAGGATGGAGGATCTGGCTGGGATTGTAACCACCCTAACCAGAACCTTGGACCAAGTTATAGGCAACCATTTGCTTGCTGGAGGGAGAGGTAGAGGACGTGGAAGAGGCCAAGGAGGAGGCAGAGGAAGGCCACCTGATGATGAGGAGTACCCAGACTCAGATGACTCAACAAGAAGCAGAGCTTCCATCCACAGGAACACAGACAAGCATCTTAAGGTAGATATCCCTGAGTTTTCTGGTAGTCTTAATCCTGATGACTTGTTAGAATGGCTTAGAGAAGTAGAAAGGATCTTTGAGTACAAGGGATACAATGATTCCAAGTCTTTTAAAGTAGCCATCCTTAAACTGAAAGGGTATGCTTCCCTTTGGTATGAGACTATGAAAGGGTTAAGGGCTAGGGAGGGTAAGGAACCCATCAAGTCTTGGACTAAACTGAAAAAGAAACTGTTAGACAAATTTGTTGCTAAGGATTACACCCAGGATCTGTTTATCAAGTTGTCTAAGTTGAAACAAGGAGACAAACCTGTTGAATCTTATCTGAGGGAGTTTGAACAACTCACCTTACAATGTGATATAAATGAGAAACCTGAGCAAAGGATTGCTAGGTACTTAGAGGGTCTAGATAAGAACATTGCTAACAAGGTTAGGATGCAACCTCTGTGGTCATTTGATGATGTTGTCAACCTATCTCTGAGAATTGAGAAGATAGGGAAGACTAAGCCTGCTACACCAAAACCTGTTAGGCCTTTTCAAACCAGACCTTATAGTGGGTTTAGAACCATGGATACCCCCAAGACAGCACCCCCACCTATCTTAGACAAGGGTAAGGGCATCATGGGTCAAAAGCCAAGCACTTCATTGACTGAGAACAGAATTAGGTGCTTCCAATGTCAAGGCTATGGACATTTCAGGAAGGATTGCCCTTCTAAGAAGACCTTAACCATAATGGAAGTTGAGGCTTGGGAGAAAGAGGGTCTAGTTGAGTATGAAAGGGATGAGCCTGAGGTTGAAGAAGTGGTGAGTGAGGAAGAAGAGTCTAGTCAGGAGGCAATAGTGGCACTCCCTGACACAGGCCACAGCTTAGTCCTATGGAGAGTAATGCATTCACAACAGATACCTTTGGAGGAGGATCAAAGGTCCCTCATTTTCAGGAGCAGATGTACCATACAAGGGAGGGTTTGTAACCTTATTATAGATGGAGGTAGTTGTACCAATGTGGCTTCTGTTACTATGGTTGATAAGCTGAAGTTGAGCACCCAAGATCACCCTCACCCCTATAAGTTGAGATGGCTGAGTAAGGGAGCAGAGGTTAAGGTGGATAAGCAATGCATGGTCCCTTTCTCCATTGGCAGTGTGTACAAGGATGAAGTATTGTGTGATGTGGTTCCAATGGATGCCTGTCACTTGCTATTAGGAAGGCCATGGGAGTTTGATAAAAGCTCCATACACCAAGGAAGAAGCAATACCTATTCTTTCAAGCATGGGAGCAGGAAGGTGACATTAGCCCCCTTGCCACCACACCAGAAGAGCTATGGAGGTCCAAGTATGGCTGAGGATTTTAGTGGAGTTGTATTTCTATCTGAGTCAGCAATGGTCAAGGAGTGTAGTGAGGAGCAACCTATAGTAATGCTGCTATCAAAGGAAGTTCAGGAAGAAGAGTCTAAGGTGATCCCTGCAGATGTTAAGCCCCTCATTGATCAGTTCAAGGAAGTGTTTCCAGAGGAACTTCCTGATGGCTTACCCCCTTTGAGAGGGATTGAACACCAAATAGACCTTGTGCCAGGGTCTGTACTACCTAATAGACCAGCCTACAGATGTGATCCTAAGGCTACACAAGAGCTACAAAAGCAAGTTGGAGAGTTGATGAGTAAAGGGTTTGTAAGGGAGTCATTAAGCCCTTGTGCTGTGCCTGCATTGTTGGTTCCTAAGAAGGATGGGACTTGGAGGATGTGCATAGATAGCAGGGCTATCAACAACATCACAGTCAAGTATAGGTTCCCTATACCTAGGCTTGATGACATGTTGGATGAGCTAAGTGGCTCAAGGTTCTTTTCTAAGATTGACTTGAGGCAAGGTTACCATCAATTGAGGATCAGAGAAGGAGATGAGTGGAAGACAGCCTTCAAAACAAAGCATGGCCTTTATGAGTGGCTTGTCATGCCCTTTGGCCTGTCAAATGCCCCAAGTACCTTCATGAGATTGATGACAGAAGTGCTTAGGCCTTGCCTAGGGAGATTTGTGGTGGTATACTTTGATGATATCCTCATCTACAGCAAGAGCAAGGATGATCATTTGAGGCATCTTGAGGCTGTGTTTGAAATACTTAAGGAGAGCAAGCTCTTTGGGAAGCTTGAGAAGTGCACCTTCATGACTGAGGAAGTCAAGTTTCTAGGATATGTGGTCTCTGGTAGAGGCATTTCAGTTGATCAAGACAAGATCATGGCAGTCCAGTCTTGGCCTATCCCTAGGAGTATTACAGAAGTAAGGGGATTCCATGGCTTAGCATCCTTCTACAGAAGATTCATTAAGGACTTTAGCACCATTGCAGCACCTCTCACTGAGTGCATGAAGAAGGGAGAGTTCACTTGGACTGAGAATGCTTTGCAGGCTTTCAAACACATGAAGAAGCTCTTGTGCAGTGCACCTATCCTAAGATTGCCAAACTTTGATTGCCTTTTTGAGGTTGAATGTGATGCAAGTGGAGTGGGAATTGGAGCTGTCCTCATCCAAGAGAAGAAACCTGTAGCCTACTTTAGTGAGAAGCTAAGTGGTGCCAAGCTAAACTATTCTACATATGATAAAGAGTTCTATGCTCTTGTCAGAGCTCTGAGGCATTGGAGTCATTACCTGAAGCCCAAACCTTTTGTCTTACACTCTGATCATGAGGCATTGAAGTACATAGGAGGCCAGCATAAGCTCAGTCACAGACATGCTAAGTGGGTGGAGTTCCTTCAGTCATTCACCTTTTCTAGCAAGTACAAAGAGGGCAAACAAAATGTGGTGGCTGATGCATTGTCTAGGAGGTACACTCTGCTATCAACTATGGAGCAAAGGGTTCTTGGTTTTGAGTTCATGAAGGATATGTATCAAGAAGATCCAGACTTTGCAGAGGATTGGTTGGCACAGAAAGAGGGAACAAGAACCATTGATTCACCCTACACTTTGCAAAATGGATTCTTATTTAAAGGAAACAAGCTGTGTGTTCCCAGAGGATCTTATAGGAATCTATTGATTAAGGAGGTACATGGAAGTGGCCTTGGAGGACACTTTGGGGTTCAGAAAACTGTGGACATACTACAAGATCAATTCCATTGGCCTAAGATGATGGGAGAAGTTCAAATAGTGCTCAGAAGGTGTGGAGTTTGTCAAAAGGCCAAGAGTTCTTTCCAAGCAGGACCTTACACTCCCCTACCAGTCCCATGTAGGCCTTGGGAGGATGTTAGTATGGATTTCATAATGGCATTGCCTAGGACAGCAAGAGGGAAGGATTCTATCATGGTGGTTGTGGATAGGTTCAGTAAGATGGCACATTTCATTGCATGCAAGAAGACTGAGGATGCTGTGAGTGTAGCAGAGCTATACCTTGATGAGGTGGTGAGGTTACATGGAGTTCCAAGGACCATTGTGTCTGACAGAGACACAAAGTTTATGAGCCATTTCTGGAGGACATTGTGGAAACTGCTTAACACTAGGTTATTGTTTAGTACCTCCCATCACCCTCAAACTGATGGCCAAACTGAGGTGACTAACAAGACCTTGGGAAGAATCTTGAGGTGTATAGTCAGCAAATCTCTCAAGGATTGGGACTTGAAGTTGGCTCAAGCAGAGTTCTCTTTCAATAGAGCTCCATCAGCAGCCACAGGCCACTCCCCCTTTGAAGTGGTCTATGGTACTAACCCCTTAATGCCTTTGAGTTTGTCTAATGTGTGCAGGTCAGAAGTCCACTATGATGCCAAGAAGAGGGTGGAACAAATGTTAAAACTCCATGAATCAGTCAGGAAACAAATTGAGAAGGCTAATGATCTGTACAAGAAGAATGCCAAGGTTCCTAAGACCAAGAAAGACTTTGCACCAGGAGATCTAGTATGGATCAACCTAAGGAAAGAAAGGTTCCCTTCCAAGAGAAAGAACAAGCTAGAGCCAAGAGCAGATGGTCCTTTTCAAGTCATAGAGAAGATAGGTCCCAATGCCTACAAAATTGATCTACCAGGAGAGTATGCAGTCCATGGGACATTCAATGTTGGAGATCTTAGTCCTTTCTTTGAAGACTCTGAGGGAGAAGAAGACACAGGCTTGAGGTCAAGCCCTTTTCAACCTGGGGAGGCTGCAGCAGGAGCTCACCCAAGGGGCCTTGATGATCAAGCCACATACAAGACAAGCTTGACCCCTCAGATGGAAGCTCGAATTACAAGGTCTAAACAACAAGCTATGACAAGTCAAGAGCAACCCAAGCCAAGCCACCCCAATGAAGAAGACAGTTCAAGGTTCAACAACCCATGCCCATCCCCAACACAACCCACATTACCTACACAAAACAGAAACAGAGCCATTCAGGCCCAGACAGCCCAGTTAACAAACCCAGCCTCTAGGAGGTACACCAGGGCATCCCAACCACCCCCACTATGGCCTACCATCAAGACAACCCTCTAAGCTACAAGTTTGCCCAGGACAAACCATTTTGAAGTCTAGTAAAAAACCCATGAAACAGACACCCCAAAGCTAGAGTCCAGTAAACAGCATAGCAGAGGTAGTACATGCTCAGATGATGTTTTCTTTTGTTTAAGTCAACTTGTCTTCATCTAAGGCAGGTTTATCTATGTCCTCATAAGAGTGGAGAGTTCCAAGGAGCAACAAAACACCCAGAGGAAAGCACGAGACAACAAGATCAACAGATTTCCATTTCAGGAAAACTCCAAAACCTACTTTATTTGCTTTTGCTCAGTCTGTTTTCTTTTGTGTTTTGTGTCTGTTCTTTATAGTTGTTAAGCTCGTCCTCTTGTGAGGCCCTTAATTAATGTCAGTAGAAGGAGTTTAGATCCTAAGCTGGCCCTTGGATGATACATACATCCAATGGTTCACAAGATATCAGTCCCTCTATATAAGGAGGTCTTGTATGTTGTTGTAAGCAGACTTTTATGAATGAATGAATTAAACTTTGAGAAATCACTCAATGTTATCAAACTTGTGCTAAGAGCTGTAGTTTGAAGCAAGCCTGATACACCTCCAAGGTGTTTGATCAGTGCCTTGTATTGTGAGCTAAGTTATACCTGTGCCTTGCTGTGGTTTAACCTACTTGCTGTTGAGGTTAGTCTAGGGTGTTTGTGCTTTGCTGTAACACTTGAAACTGTCTCTAAAACCAGTCTTGAATCCTTTTTCTCTTGTGCTTTGCTGTAGAGGATTGTATCCAAGTCATATCCCTTGAATCTTTCAGTTAAACAACTCACAATCTCTAAAATAACACCCCTTGTTACTTGATATTGTTTTCAGTTTGAGTCAAGCTAATCAAGTCACTTAAAAACTTGTGAACCTTAGTAGTTTACACTCCACCACCTTTGGTCTTGTTGTTCTCTCCAAAGGCGGGCTTCCTCTTGCCCATCTAGCATCCTCCTCCATTCCTCACTTTGAGCCCTCTCGGCCTCCGCCCTCAATCTCTCCCTCTCCTCCACAACATTATGCCAATCATCTAAACTCTCAAGCCTACCTCCTTGTAATTGTTGCCAAGTATTTGAGGCATCTACCCTCCCACTAATGTGTGCCAAGACGTCGTTGGTGCTAGCAAAATAGTTAGCCATTTGTTGTTGCCATGACTCCACGGGTGTGCTAGAACGACCCTCCGCATCAAACATGGGGGTGTCGGTATCATGGTGGCTTTGGAATGGTGATTGGAAATGAAATGGTGGTGGTTGTTGTTGTTGTTGTTGTTGTTGTTGTTGTTGTTGTTGTTCAAAATTGGTGGTGTGGGAAGGGCCTTGCTCAATTGCAAGGATCTCAATCTCCTCTCTCAAATGCTCACTTCCCTCACCACCCTCTCTCCTTGCCCTCCTTTGCCTCAAAGGCACTTCTTCTAACTCCTCCTCTTCCGCACTACTTACCCCCAAACTTTCCTCCCTAGGACAAACAAAATCCCACGCCGCGGGTCCTCTAGGTAAAGGATTGTTTTGAGGTCTAGGCAACTTCTTGTAGCTTAGCCCGTCACTTCCCAACCAAAACCCTTTTAAGGGTTGCTCCTTGCTAGCCTTAAACATGTGAACTTCTTCTAGCCCAAGATGGTTGTACCTCGTCAAACCCCTACATATGTTTACCGCTTGACCATTAGGAATGCCCCCCTCATAATGCCTTATCAAGAAAGAAATCACCCCTCCACAATGGATGCTTGCCCTTGCCGATTTTTGCCTATGCTTGATGCACGCTCTCAAAAAGAAATCGGCCCAATCCGGGATCCCTACCCCCTCCGGAAGCATAGTCCACAAACAAAGCCGGATCTTCTCCGGCACCTTGGTGGGTTCTCCCGCGGAGTTGAAAATGGTGGTAAGGAACTTAGTAATTAGGCGGAGTACGGGGTGGGTGATGGCTGACAGTTTGGCATCCTTAGACGGGCCACGGTCATCGGCAATGTTTCCCCACATTTGGTGCATTTTGCCCCTTGGGCACCTAATGTCTACGGGTTGCTTGGTAATTTTTAGGATTTGACGGATTTTGGAAGTTGTGGCATTATGCCAAGTTTGATTCAATCGGAAGCGGTAGGCTTTCTCCTCACCTTCGGGCACATCCAATTCCGACAAGGTGGCTAGAAACTCGTATGCAAAACTCCTATAGGTGTAATCCCAGGAGTTTGGCTCGAGATAAGCCTCTAGCCCTACTGTAGCTAGCATGTCCCTTGTCAGATTGAACATGCCTAAGGCATGGAGGGTGGTTGGGCAAAAGAATTTGGTTGCTACAAGAGGGTGAGTGGATATTTGATCCCAAACTTTCTTATGTTGAGCTTGCATCCTCTCACAACCCATGAACACCGTTTCAACCTCGGTGTCGGGCTCACTCACCGCGGCCCTCTTATTTTTTCCCTTGCCAAACAATTGAGAGATTTTTGGTGCCATTTCTGCAAAGATGTAACAAACAACACACTACAACAATAACAAGTAATCACTCGAAAAGTTTTTCGCTCAAGCACTTCAACAAACACTTGGTGTGCAACAACTTCTA
>JAIUZE010006338.1:0-86238 GCA_022085475.1 Heliosperma pusillum | reverse complement strand
AGAGCTTGTTTAATCCTGTCAAAAGACTTAACACACTCATCAGTAAACACAAACGGGGCATCCTTATGGAGAAGCTTAGTCATTGGTTGAGCAATTTTTGAAAAATCCTTAATAAAACGGCGATAGAACCCCGCATGACCAAGGAAACTTCTAACACTTTTAACATTCACCGGGTACGGTAATTGCTCAACCACTTCCACTTTAGCTTTATCCACTTGATGCCTCGTCCAGACACCAAATGACCAAGTACCACCCCTTCAGTTACCATGAAGTGGCACTTCTCCCAGTTTAAAACAAGATTGCTTTTCTCACAACGTTGCAAGACCTTAGTCAGATTGGCTAAACAACTATCAAAATCGGTCCCATAAACACTGAAGTCATCCATGAAGACCTCCATAATAGACTCGATATAATCAGAACAAATAGCCATCATACAACGTGGAAAGGTGGCAGGGGCATTACATAACCCAAAAGGCATTCTTCGGTAAGCAAAGACACCATAAGGGCATGTGAAGGTAGTCTTTTCCTGATCGTCAGGATGAATGGGGATTTGAAAGAACCCCGAGTAGCCGTCTAGATAACAAAAATACTTATGACACGCTAGACGCTCTAACATTTGGTCAATGTAGGGAAGAGGGAAGTGGTCTTTCCTAGTGGCTACATTCAGCCTCCTATAATCAATACACATCCTCCACCCAGTCACTAGTCTAGTAGATATGAGCTCGTTTTTCTCATTAGTGACGACCGTAGTCCCTCCCTTCTTAGGGACTACCTGAACAGGACTGACCCACTTGGAATCAGAAATAGCATATATGATTCCCGCATCTAACAATTTCTGCACCTCTTTTCTAACTACCTCTTGCATAGTGGGGTTCAAACGACGTTGACCCTGCCTACAAGGTTTATGGTCTTCTTCTAAGTGGATACGGTGCATACAAAAGTCAGGACTAATACCTTGCAAATCATCAATGCTATAACCTATAGCCTTTTTATGTCTTTTTAAAACCACCAACAAATCAGTAAGTTGGCTTTCAGATAGGCTAGCACTGACAATTACAGGATTCATCTCATGGGAATCAAGGAAAACATACTTAAGATGAGAGGGGAGGGGTTTAAGTTCAGGTTTCTTTACCTCGATAACCTTAGGGGGTTACCTAAGCTATAAACCTTCTGTAACTTGCAGTCCTCTCCTGTCAGCAGTTTTTCCATTGCAACTACTTCTTCATTCCGTGAGCTTCCAGCTTCAGCAGTGCTGGAAATTAAGGCGATCTCCAGAGGATCCCTATTCAAACACAAAGAAAGACAGTCATCAATAGATAAATCAACAATATCGACTCTATGACATGTCTCTTCTAACATGGGATGTTTCATGGCATTATCCAAGTTAAAAGTGATTGTATCATCCCCCACTGTTAGTGTAAGTCTCCCATTCTTAACATCTATAACCGCCCCCGCAGTATGGAGGAATGGTCGTCCCAAGATGATAGGAATTTGGGTGTCCTCAGCCATATCTAAGACAACAAAGTCAACTGGTATGAAAAACTTCCCTACTCTAACCGGTACGTCTTCTAAAATCCCTAAAGGGTGTTTAATAGAACGGTCGGCCATTTGTAGGGTCATGGTTGTAACAGTAAGTTGACCCATATTAAGCTTTTTGCATATAGAAAATGGCATAACACTAACACTAGCCCCTAAATCACAAAGGGCTTTATCAATTGCCAAGCAACCTATATTACAAGGAATAGAAAAACTCCCTGGATCCTTTAGCTTTGGTGGTGATCTGGATTGCAAAACAGCACTGCATTCCTCAGTAAATGCAACCGTCTCCACTTCATTAAAGGACCGCTTCCTTGTCAATATATCTTTCATGAACTTTGCATAAGCCGGCACTTGAGTAATCAACTCGGTAAAAGGTACACTCGCTTGAAGATTCTTGACCACTTCCATAAACCTCCCAAACTGTTTATCAAGCTTGGATTTATGTTGGCGGTGCGGAAAAAGAAGTGCAATGGTAATGGGCTCGGCTTCTTTAGCTTTGGAAGGTGAATTGGAAGTGTATTCATCCTGATCAGGGGTTGCTCGATCGAGCAGAGGGCTTGCTCGATCGAGTTTTGGTGTACTGTAGCTTTCAGAAACTTCCCGATACAAATTTGAGCAAATTTTCTGGGTTGCTCGATCGAGCAAGGGGGTGCTGCTCGATCGAGCAACCTCTATTTCAGCCCCTTTTTCGCCTTTTTTCGAACTTTGATCAGCAACTTCCAAGCTTTCATTGGTTTCATCCCTTATCATTTCAGGGCCTTTGTAATGGGTTCCACTCCTCAAAGTGATAGCATTGGCTTGTTCATGTGGAGGGTGTCCTTGAGGAGGAAGATTACCGGGTTGTTTATGCGGATTTTGAATTGCCAATTGGGCAATTTGAGTGTCCACCATCTTATTATGAGCTATTAACTGTGAGATCTGAGCATCTTGCTTTTGTTGGATCATAAGACTCTGCTGCAACATGGCTTTCAGTTCCGCCATATCATTACTTGGAGGTGGTGGAGGTGGAGGTTGTTGAAAGTTTTGGCCTCCTTGATTGGAACGATTATAATTACCTTGGAAATTGCGATTCTGAGGAATCACATAAGAGGAACCTTGTTGCTGATGTGGCGGTGGGGTAGGATTAAGAACATTTTGACTTCGGTAGGATAGATTGGGATGCTCTTTTGTCCTTTCATTGTAAAAATTGGAGTAAGGTGTACCTTGCTTAAAAGATTGAAAAGCAAGGACTTGCTCAACCGTACTCATACATTCCACTGCAGTATGCCCCATAGTACCACATCTTTCACAGGTTGGCTCTTGTTGAACCATGGCATGAACCGTTTGCTTATTTTCCAACGACTTTGAAGTTTGTAACTCGGCAATTTTGGCAGTTAATGCCTCCAACTGAGCTGCAACTGCATTATCCGTACTTCCTCTCCTCACATTACCCCTAGGATTCCCATACTCAGCGGTGTGAGTAGCCATCTCATCAATTAACTTCCAAGCATTGGCATCAGTAGTGTTATTTTGGAATCTCCCATTAGCAGCAGAATCGAGCAATGTCCTCTGATCGTCATATAACCCATTATAAAATTGGTTGCATAAGAACCAAGTATCAAAACCATGATGTGGAACAGACTTGAAAAGCTTTTTGAAGCGAACCCAGGCCTCATTAAAGTTCTCTTGGGGACCTTGTTTGAAACTTGTGATTTGGCTTCTAATGGCATTGGTTTTCTGTGGCGGAAAATATCTTTTGTAGAATACAAGAGCCAAAGAATTCCAATCGGTGATGCCAAGTGCATCCATATCTAACTCACTCAACCAATCTTCTGCTCCGTCTCGTAATGAAAAGGGAAATAACACCAACTTGATCTGATCTTGTGTCACCCCACCCGTCAAAGGAATAGAGCAACAATAGTTGGTAAATTTCTCCATATGCTTAGCAAGATCCTCAGTAGGGCTTCCTCCAAACATGTTTCGCTCCACCAAAGAGATATAAGATGGACGAATCTCAAAAGTACTATTGCCCGTAGTAGGGAGTTGAAATCCCTTGGGAATAGATGCAACGGTAGGCTCCGAGTGGCTGGCTAGAGTAGGCATGGTTGTAGTAGGTGCAGAAATAGGTGTATCCTCTTCTAAGGATGGTTTTTCTGCGACGAATTCGGCGTAAACTGTTTCAAGCGTACTCAAGTCTTCCGCTTCTTGAATTTCCTTCCAAAAGTTTCGTCTAGACCGGAGAGTCTTCTCTGGTTCGGAATCGTAGGGCACGAGAACGGACCTAGAACACCTGGGCATAAACAAAAACTAAAGAAAAGGATGAGAACGGTCTCAAGGAACTTAGGTTCCCTGAGACGAAAAAGACAAACTAAGTAGAAACAAACAGAAAACTGTTGCCTCCCCGGCAACGGCGCCAAATTTGATAAGGGTAAAGTCGCGTCACCTTAATCAAAGTAAAACCTAATTCACTACTAACTAATAGTCAGTGGTAAGCAAGGTATCGAATCCACAGGGAGGCGGTAGTATTCTAATCTGTTAAACTAAGTTCGTCTCTAAGGTAACAATTTCGGGGTTTGAGATTGAGTTCTAAACTAAAAGCAATCAATAACAACAATAAATAACAACAATAACAATAACAAGTATAACTAATAATAATAACAACTAGTAATAAGCAATAACTAACTATAAGCAATAACAAACTAATAAGGTTGAAAACAATGAGATTAAAAGTCTAGGGTCTCAGGTTCACTAGGATTATTGTTCAGGGGTAAGGATATTAGTCAACTATCATGCAATAAAGTTATCTAAGGTCACAAGATCGGTCGATTCAATTATGCCCTTTAGATCTACAATTTAACATGCGATCGCTATCATTAAACGAGTTCTATTCACTTATCGTAGCCTATCTTAGTCTTAACCCGGTCGGTGTCAATCCTAATTTGCAAGACTAGTTAATTAATCCTGGCCAGTAATCAAACAACTAGAATTAAAACGATAATCAAACGATAACCATGCAATTGCAATTCAATTAATTAATCTACCCCTTCTAACAATCCTAGATCCCCTTGCAACCCTAGAAAGGAATTTAGCTACTCATAACAATATAAACAACAACAATAATAATTAAAGTAAACATGATTAATAACAATGAAAGGAATAACAAAGAATAATTAAAGAACAAGAAGACAATTAAATAAATAACTAAGAAAGATTGAGAAATACTGATTACAAGAAGAACTAAAGACAATCGTCTTTGATGAAATAAATCCGGAGGCAAAGTAAACTAAATTAGGGTTTCTGAATTAAAGCCTAAAAGTATTCAATAGCTTAAGAAAGTTTATGAAAAGTATATAAGACGAGCTTTCTATTTATAATACAAAAGATCCTACTAATTAGGTTAAAATTAAGGAAAACACGAAAAAGCGCCGAAATAATGACTTGCTCGATCGAGCAAGGGCCTTCTGCTCGATCGAGCAAGACCTGACAACGACTCGATCGAGCAAGATGACTCTGCTCGATCGAGCAACTCTCATTATAGCTTGTTTTCTTCGACTTTTCTTCATTTCTCCTCATTCTTCCTCGATTTCCGTGCCTAGCTTCTACGATCCAACTCCGCCATGCTCAATATCTACTCGAAAAGCTCCAAATGCATCCAATCTGCATTAAAACATAACAAAAGCGGCAGAATCGATATTCTAGCTAAAATAGCATAGAAATAAGCAAGGAAAGACGGTAAATCGAGTTAAATGCATCTAAGGGAGGCATAAAATATGTATATAAATAATGATCATCAAAGGGCGCAGGCTGCGTCCTACGACGCAGGCTGCGTCGTATGCTGCCAGATTTTCCTTTGTTTTCCTTCTTGACTTTCGTTGACCCATGGACTTTTGGCCCCGCCTTGACTTCCATTGACCCATTGGGTTTGGTCTTCATGCCTTGGTGATTCATTCCTAGCCCACTCCAATTTCCGGGTTTTTGGGTCTCGGGTTTCGGGTTTGGCTTTCATTGACTTTCGGGTTTGACTCTCAAAATTGACTCAAATTACTAAATAATAACATAAATACTAAAACTAAAGTTAACATAAAATAACGCTAATGACCCGTAAAAAGTAAAACGAAAGACGCTAAAAAATGCTACTAGACACGACATAATTTGGTGTTATCAAATACCCCCACACTTGGACTTTTACTCGTCCCGAGTAAAACTCGAGATTTGCAAGGCAAACACAAGTCCAAACATAGCATGCGAAGGCAATGACCTCTCTTCCCTCACCACTACCTTCTTATGTCTCCCTCAAAACACAACCACCTATTAAAACAAAAAAAATTGACTCAAGGTTGTTTTAACACTCTTCCCTTACCTCTTCATACTTATAACTCCCTCTTAACAAGACTCGACACACCACCAACTCCGACTCATTTCAACTCAAATCCTCCCTTCTTATAGCTCCCAAGAATGTAGTATGACCATCTTTTCCTTATCCCAAGGCATAGTGAGATGGCCTTCATCACCAAACTCCATGCAACTCCACTACTTATACCACCCCCTTATTACTCCACTAGTGTAATGCATGGCTACTTGGTTGGCCCCAAACTACACAATTTGCACAACCAAGCAACCACCAATAGAAATCCACCAATTTGGAATTAAATTTGTGACTCAAAATAGAAATAAAGGAAATCCTAAGCTAGCCTCCTTCCAATTCCCTCCTTATCACTCCCTTCTTATGCCTCCAAAATCCTCATCATAGAAAGTATTATGCTCAAATTTTTTTCATTTTTTTCATTTTTCATTTTTTTTCTTGAAAATCCCTCATTTTGCCTAAGGTGCCCTTTCGGGTTTTCACCTTAGCTTTTCCTTTCCTCTCATTGGTGGCTCGCAACTCGATTCTTCATTTTGCCCGGAATGCCCTTTCGGGTTTTCATTCCGTCCTCGGCCACCTTCCCAATCTTGCCTAGGTGCCCACCCTTGTGGGTTTTCATCTAGCCGGGATTTTCAATTTTTTTCTTCTTTTCTTCTTTTTTTTTTCTTTTTTTTTTCTTTTCTTTTTCTCTCTTTTTTTTTTCTTTTTCTTCAAAATAAAGACAAATAAAATACAATGCATCAAAAACAAACTAACTATGTACAATCTTCTCCCCCACACTTAGAACATACAATGTCCTCATTGTAGGAGAAAAGAAAAATGTTACCTCATCAATTGTCGAAACGAGAAGAACCCGAGGCACCTCCTCGGTTTCTCCTCCTCTCCCTTTCTTCTCTAACCCGTCTTCTTCGCTCTAGGCCTTCATCAAGGGCCTCTTGGGTGTAAGGAAAAGGGTAGCCCGGGTTTTGTTGGATGGACATCCCAAAGAGAGAGCTAGCCAAGCCATAGACGTCCTCTTGTGCCACCGCATCTTCATAGGTCTTGAAGATAGGTGTGGTGGCGCTCATTTTGAACGTTAAAGTGGCTCGTAGCTTGCTCCCTCCTAGCATTTTGGGTGGTCCACATTTCATTTTGTTCCCGCCACCTTTGATCTTGTTGTTCCCTCCAAAGGCGTGCCTCCTCTTGCCCTTCTACCATCCTTCTGCATTCCTCTCTTTGAGCCCTCTCGGCCTCCCCTCTCAATCTCTCTCTCTCCTCCACCACATTGTGCCAATCATCCAATGTCTCAAGCCTACTACATTGTTGTTGTTGCCATGTGTTCGAATCCTCCACCCTCCCACTAATATGCTTCAAAACGTCGTTGGTGCTAGCAAAATAGTTAGCCATTTGTTGTTGCCATGGCTCCACGGGTATGCTAGAACGACCCTCCGCATCAAACATGGGGGTGTCGGTGTCTTGGTGGCTTTGGAATGATGATTGGAAATGGAAAGGTGGTGGTGGTGGTTGTTGTTGTTGTTGTTGTTGTTGTTGTTGTTGTTGTTGTTGTTGTTGTTGGTGTTGTTGTTGTTGTTGTTGTTGTTGTTGTTGTTGTTGTTGTTGTTGTTGTTGTTGTTGTTGTTGTTGTTGTTGTTGTTGTTGTTGTTGTTGTTGTTGTTGTTGTTGATAATTTGTGGGTTGGAAAGGTCCTTGCTCAATGGCGAGGATCTCGATCTCCTCGCTCACCCGCTCACTTCCCTCACCTCCTTCTCCCCTTACCCTCCTTCGTTGCCTCAAAGGCACTTCTTCTACCTCCGCTTCCTCATCACTCTCCCCCAAACTCTCCTCCCTAGGACATAAAAAATCCAACGCTGTGGGTCCCCTAGGTAAGGGATTGTTTGGAGGTCGAGGCATCTTCATGTAGCTAAGCCCGTCACTCCCCAACCAAAACCCTTTCAAGGGTTGCTCTTTGCTAGTCCTGAACATATGAACTTCCTCGAGCCCAAGTCGGTCTTATCTCGCCAATCCCCGACAAATGTTCACCTCTTGATCATTACCAATGCCCCCCTCATAATGCCTCACCAAGAATGAAATCACCCCCCCAAGATGGATGCTTGCTCTAGTAGATTTTTGCCTATGCTTAATGCAAGCCCTCAAAAACAAATCGGCCTAATCCGGGATCCCTACTCCCTCCGGAAGCATAGTCCACAAACATAGCCGGATGCTCTCCGGCACTTTGGTGGGTTCTCCCGCGGAGTTCAAAATGGTGGTAAGGAATCTTGTGATTAGGCGGAGTACGGGGTGGGTGATGGCTGAAAGTTTGGCATCTTTAGATGGGCCGTGATAATTTGTAATGTTAACCCACATTGTGTGCATTCTTCCCTTGGGGCACCTAATGTCTTCGGGTTGTTTGGTGATTTTCAGGATTTGATGGATTTCGGAAGTTGGGGCATTATGCCAAGTTTGGTTCAAACGGAATTGGTAGGCTTTCTCCTCACCTTCGGGCACATCCAACTCCGACAAGGTTGCTAGAAACTCGTATGCGAAACTCCTATAGGTGTGATCCCAGGAGTCCCGCTCGAGATAAGCCTCTAGCCCTACTTTAGCTAGCATGTCCCTTGTCAAGTTGAACATGCCTAAGGCATGTAGGGTGTTTGGGCAAAAGAATTTGGTGGCTACGAGAGGTTGTGTGGTTAGCTTATCCCAAATTTTCTTATATTGAGCCCGCAACCTTTCATAGCCCATGAACACCGCTTCCACCTCGGTGTCGGGCTTACTCACCGCGACCCTCTTATTTTTCCCTTTGCCAAACAATTTGTAGATCTTGGGTGCCATTTCTGCAAAATTTAACAAGCAACACACTACAACAAACAACAAGCAATCACTCGAAAGATTTTTCACTCAAGCAATTCAACAAACACTTGGTGTGCAACAATTTCTTCCCCTCAAGAACTTAGTGTTTGTTGAATTTCTTTACCTCACTCATAAAATTTTGTCCAATCCTAACTACACAATCAATCAAGGGCAAGGGGAAACTCAACCTAAGACTAATTCTAGCCTAATTCGAGCAAAAACTTGAATAACAATGGAAAAGTTGAGTATGAAGTTATACCTTTGCTATTCCACAAGATTCAAGCTCCTTGATGATTAGAATAGGTAGGGAATCTGACAAACAACCTTAAAAACCCAAAGAAAGTTCCTAAAAACGAATTTGAGGAAAAAAAATCTAGGTTTTCAAAACGGATTTTCTGAGATTTTGAGTGATTGAGATGGATTTTGGGGTTATTGAAGGTAGAATAATGATTAGGAAGAAGAATTGGATTGATTTTGATGAAAGTTTTGGAAGATTTGAGTGAGAAAGATGGATTTTTGAGGGATTGGGGTTGGGTTAGGGGTGTTTTTCGTGAAAGATGAAGGATGAAGATGTGTTTTTGTTTTTAGGAAGAACACGGGCTAAAGGAGAACAAATGCTGAAAAACTGCATTCGACGCAGGCAGCGTCCTACGACGCAGGCTGCATTGTGCCGACGCAGGCTGCGTCTTATGACGCAGGCTGCGTCCTGCACTGCCGCTTCTTCTTGCCTTTTTGCACTTAGCCAAATTTTGGCTAAGTGTTCCAAACACCTCCATACTTGCATTTTCACTCCAATAGTCCATGATAACCTCCAATATCCAAATTCCATCGATTCCCGAACTTTTTATCCGTGGCACGCATCCCGAGGCGGCCGAAAACTCGCAAAACTTCACAAAACCGTTAGTAACTTCAAAAAATTTTGTTTGATGCAATGTCTAACTAACTTAAAACAACTCAAATGTTAAGATTTAACAAAGAAACTTCAAAGAAATATGCACAAGGATAGAGTATGTACATGGTTTGCCGTTTATTTAGAGTCGATGGCTCGACTTAGCTATTTCAAGCTTTTCAATTTTCATAAACGGGGTCTTCAAGCAAGACCTCTTCTTCCCCCTCCCGGGCACATCCTTGGAAGTAGTGTTTGAGACGGTGGCCATTCACCTTGAGGAGCTTTCCATCCCCGGGCCCCTCCACTTCAATAGCTCCATGGGTAAACACTTTCTTGACGGTGTAAGGTCCAAACCATCTTGACCTCAACTTGCCCGGAAAGTGCTTAAACCGGTTTTGGAACACAAGAACTTTATCACCCTCCTTGAAAACTCGACGGCTTATCATCCCATCATGCCATCTCCTTGTTTTTGTCCTTGTAGATGGAAGAGTTCTCATAAGCATCTTGGCGAATTTCCTCAAGTTCTTGTATTTGAAGCTTTCGGTGCATACCGCTCTCATCTTGGTTTTGGTTGAAAGATTTGATAGCCCAATAGGCTTTGTGCTCAACCTCCACGGGGAGGTGGCAAGCCTTGCCATAGATGAGACGGAATGGGGACATGCCAATGGGGGTTTTAAAAGCGGTCCTATATGCCCACAATGCATCAACTAGCCTCTTGCTCCAATCCTTTCTATCCGGATTAACCGTTTTTTCAAGGATTCCTTTTATTTCACGGTTGGAGAGTTCGGCTTGCCCGTTTGTTTGTGGGTGGTAGGCCGTGGAAATTTTATGATTCACCCCATACCTCTTGAGAAGGCCTCCAATCAACTTGTTGCAAAAATGGGTACCCCTATCACTAATGATAGCCCTTGGAAAGCCAAACCGGGAGAATATGTTCTCTTGAATGAAAATGGCTACTACCTTGGCATCATCGGTGCGGGTAGAAATTGCTTCAACCCATTTTGACACATAATCTACCGCCAAGAGGATGTATAAATAACCACCGGAATTAGGAAAAGGGCCCATAAAGTCAATTCCCCACACATCAAAGATCTCACAATATAGAAGAGGTTGTTGTGACATCTCATTTCTTTTTGTCAAATTCCCCACCCTTTGACATCGGTCACAAGTTTTTACAAATTTGTGGGCATCTTTGAAAAGGCTTGGCCAAAAGAAACCGCATTCAAGCACTTTTCTAGCGGTTCTTTGTGGCCCAAAATGTCCTCCAAAACCATAGTCATGACAATGATGTAAGATGGAAGGGATCTCACTCTCGGGCACACATCTTCTCACAAGTTGATCTTGGCAAAACTTCCACAAGTAAGGATCATCCCATGTATAGTACTTGGCATCAGATTTGACTTTGCTCTTTTGATGAGAAGAGAAATGACTTGGAAGCCGCTTTGTCACCAAATAGTTGACCATGGTAGCATACCATGGCTCCTCCACTTGTATAGCATAAAGTGACTCATGAGGGAGACCTCCTTCAACCTCCTCAAGAGGGCATGATGGTCTTCCTTCATGGGTTAGCCGGCTCAAATGATCCGCCACCACATTCTTCACTCCTTTCTTGTCTTTTATTTCCACATCAAACTCACTTAGGAGAAGGATCCATCTCAACAACCTTGGCTTTGCATCTTTCTTTGCCACAAGGTATCTAATGGCGGCATGATCGGTGTAGATGATCACCTTTGTGCCCAAGAGATAAGATCGGAATTTTTCTAGAGCATAAATCACACCAAGGAATTCCTTCTCCGTCGTGGAATAGTTCTTTTGAGCATCATTCAAGAGGGTAGAAGCATATCGGATCACATGGGGTCCCTTGTCACTCTTTTGACCCAAAACCACTCCCAATGCATAGTCACTTGCATCGGTCATGATTTCAAATGGAAGATCCCATCGTGGTGCTTGAATAATTGGTGCGGTGACCAATCTCTCCTTCAAGTCATCGAATGCTTTCCGACATGAGTCATCAAAAACAAACTCCGCTTCTTTGTGCAAAAGTTTACATAAGGGGTTAGCAATCTTGGAAAAATCCCTAATAAATCTCCGGTAGAAACCGGCATGTCCAAAAAAAGACCTAATGTCTCGGGTGTTAGAGGGATAAGGTAAAGTTTTGATGATGTCAACCTTAGCCTTATCCACCTCAACCCCCCTTTCCGACACTACATGTCCTAAAACGATGCCACTAGTCACCATGAAATGACATTTTTCGGAGTTTAAAATGAGATGAGACTCTTGGCATCGCTATAAGACAAGAGCAAGGTGTTTTAGACATGCATCATAGGAGTCCCCATGGACGGTGAAATCGTCCATGAATACTTCTATGATCCTTTCTACATAGTCGGAGAAAATACTCAACATGCACCGTTGAAAAGTTCCCGGTGCATTACACAAACCAAAGGGCATACGACGATAAGCAAATGTACCGAAAGGGCATGTGAATGTGGTCTTGACTTGGTCCTCGGGTGAAATTGGGATTTGAAAATACCCCGAGTACCCGTCAAGGAAACAATAGAAAGCTTTCCCCGCTAGTCTTTCTAACATTTGATCAATAAATGGTAGCGGGAAATGGTCTTTCAATGTAACCGCATTCAAGCGGCGGTAATCAATACACACCCTCCAACCGGTTTGTGGTCGGGTGGAGACCAAGTCTCCTTGTGCATTCTTGACTACCGTCACTTCTCCCTTTTTGGGTACGACTTGAGTTGGGATAACCCAATGAGAGTCGGAGATAGGGAAAATGATACCCATTTGCAATAGCTTAATTACCTCTTCTTGCACTACCTCCGCCATGGGTGGATTGAGCCTCCTTTGGGGTTGTCGGACCGCTTTGGCATCCACTTCAAGCCGTATCTTGTGCATGCAAGTCACCGGGCTTATCCCTTTTAGGTCCGCTATGCTCCACCCAAATGTTTCCTTATGCTTTTCAAGTAGTGATACCAATTTGTCTTCTTGGTCTTCGGTGAGTGTGCTTGAAATGATAAGTGGTAGGGTGTTCTTGTCCCCTAGAAAGATGTACTTCAAATGGCTTGGGAGGGTCTTCAACTCGACCTTCGGGGGCTGGATTATGGAAGGGAGGGGCTTGTGGAGTGGGATACTCAAGGCAAACAACTCGGAAAGGTTCGCCAGCTCAGGACGCAGGCTGCGTCCAGTGACGCAGGCTGCGTCGTGCGACGCAGGCTGCGTTGAGCACTGCCTTGCCCTGTTTTCAGCATTTCTATGACGTTGAGCTCCTCATATGTTTCTATGGGCTCTTCCCTTTCCAAGTCTTCAAGACATTCCTGCACATCAACGGCCAACAACAAACGCAAACCTTCCTCTTCCATGGGGTTAGTTAAAGCTACCTCGAGTGGGTCTCTATCACAAAGTTTATACATTTGATTCACTAATGGCTCAAAGATATCCAAGAAGAAACAAGATTGATGGTCACTCGGGTGCCTCATGGAGGCATATATATTGTAAGTTAATCTTTTCCCTTCAAACTCCATAGTCAAGCACCCGTTTGAAACATCGATCTTGGTATTTGAAGTTTTCATAAACGGCCTACAAAGAAGGAGAGGGGTGGCACTAGAGCTAGATTCCATATCTAAGACGTAGAAATCCGCCGGGAAGACAAGATTATCGACTTCCACTAGCACATCCTGTACCATGCCCTTGGGAAAAACACTAGACCTATCGGCAAGTTGAATGACCACCCCGGTCTTAGACAAAGGTCCTAAGCCTAGGGTCTCATAGATAGATAGAGGCATGACGTTTATAGAAGCCCCAAGGATTTGTGACAACCCTCGCGAATGCGAAGATAAAAACATACAAGAATGTGAAAAGATATGCGGAAAAAGAAGGTTATTTTAAAAAACTTTTATATACATGCATTGTAAATAAAGAGATGGTGTCAAAATTACAAACTACTTCTAAAAACGGAAATCCAATAAAGAGACGGGGTCTCTTCAAATGTAGAAAAGAACCAAGTGTTTAATAAAAAACTTAGCACTATCGTCTAGAGGGAACTTCCAGGGACAACGCCCGCTAGCTCACAACGAACCCAAAAAGTCAAATCCAAAAAATCATCCAAGCAGGAAGGAAACCTGGTATCCATGAAAACATGGAATGCAACGTCAGAATGGGGTAACTCCGGGTTCTCCCAGCCATATTAATCAAAGTAATATAAGGTAATACGAAAGTAAAGAATGCATACATCAGGATATACATGTGAGTTGCGATAAGTTAGATAGGCAATTTTCATAGAAAATGATCAGATCATGTGGAATCAAAATCCGTAACCATTCATATTATTCAAAGACTCGGAAAGACACTTTAGGCAAATAGGAATACGCTCACTAGGGCTTGCATCTCACAGTTAGCGGTCTAAGATTTGATCAGATTGAGACTCGACAGACAACCAGTTCAAGTCATGCGATGATCACAAAGAATCCAACATATTATCATCCAAACACGAACCAAGACAATGACGGTGTCCAATCATGCAATGACCATGAACAAGATCATGAAATCACGCATTCAAAGAACGACACAAGACGACAATCTCGCGGTAAATGAAACGCACTAGCATCGTGTCCCAGCAAGAATGATTTAAAAGGCATCCACGGGATAAAGCATTTCCCTGAACTCATACACGATGCTACATTTCGTATATGTAGACTAATTTCCTCCTGGTAGCACGACGATAATAAATATCCGGTCCTAGTCTAAACCTGGCCAGGATCTCGGAATATAACGTGTTCCGATTAGACATGCGATAAAACGTTTCGCATCCAAGACTCGGGCTTACAATATATATGCCGAGTACCCCAAATTCGGTAGATCAATTCACGAAAGAGGCGGAAATACAGCTCAAGCCTCATTACAAGCGGTACGCTACATGCAAATAACACCACCTCGCAAGTATACAACATTTGACGGCCGGGTCGAACAACGCATAGCGTTCAACTCCCAACAACGTCGTCATATGCCCACTAACACATGCATTTAAGCAGTAGGATACCTCGCCGTCCCGACATTCCAGCCTTACGAACGGAAAGGTAGCCAAGGGAATGAGAATACAAAGCACAAGACAAAACCGTGCTCAAACCGTAACATATATGAAAAACCGACTCAAAGTGGAACATATCGAAAACCGTCACAAAACATGAGATACATGCGAAAGAAATATCATATAACCGAAGCATGAATATTATAAGACCTTACGTAAAATTTCACGGTAAACCGATCATGCGAACTATTATAAATCACGAGTTTTTGAAAATAAAGGAAATGCATACAGCCGTGTTCCAGGCCGGGCAACAGACCGGCGGCCGGTGGGCCGGCTCAGAACACAGGCAAAATCCAAAAACAGAGGAAAAGGGGTCTGGGCCGGTCAGTCGACCGGCGGCCGGTCGACCGGCACAGAACATCATACCCAATTCACAACTTCAACACTGATGTGTTCCAGGCCGGTGGAGGGACCGGTGGCCGGTTGGCCGGCCTGGAGCACCATATCATGCAAAAACCAAAATTTCAAAGAAGTTTCTGATGTGTTCCCAGCCGGTGGTCAGACCGGCGGCCGGTCGACCGGCTGGGAGCACTTCTTCACCCGAGAGCTTCCAAAACTCAACCAAATCATTTCCAAATCATTTCAATTCTCATATATACTGCAAATAATCATCAACAATCAATATATATCATCCATATTCATCATATAACATCATTTACTAATCATAGCATGGATGCTAATCTTCCTACTCGTAATCTAATACGATTCTCTAGCATATAAACATATAAAACACGTAAGTAATACCGAGTAACCCTTCCCCGTTACCTTTGAGCGTCTCTAATGATCGTCAAGCTCCTCTTCTATAAGGAAATAGTCTTTGTCGGGATCTTGGAGGTCGCCACCTACAATTAGATCGTAAAAAGATGAATAAAGTTCATATTGAGAAAGACGGAAAGTTTGAAAAGCGAGAAAGACGATGATTTTAACATCTACGCGGATAGAGGAAGGTACGGGAGTAAGAATAAGATAAACTTACGTAAATTCTATCGAGCAACGAAGAAGTTATGCGAATTATGAAATCGAAATCAAAGAGGGAAATTGATTTCTTAAGGAAGAAGAAAACTAGGTTTGATTTTGTGTTTAATGAGATTTTAGGTTAAGGAAGGGAGTGGTGTGAGATGTGTAGAGAAAAAGTCAAAGGCGATTACCAAAGTCAAGAAAAGTCAAACTAGACTGAAGACGACATTTTCATGAAATCTCGCAGAAATTCCAAATACGAACTCGGAAATTCTAAATTCGACTCGGAACTTAAAATTATAATTTAAAACTTAAAAATTACTGAAAATATTTCGTAAAATATTTCTACTAGAAAAATAGGGTACATTTCCGGGTGTTACAATCACCCCACCTTTTAAAAAGTTTCGCCCTCGAAACTTGAGGAAAATAAAAAATTTACCTTACTCGAAAAGACTCGGATATTTACTACGCATAGAAGCTTCGGTTTCCCAAGTCTCTTCTTCGACATTAGCACTTCTCCACAAGATTTTCACCAACGGAACTACTTTATTTCTCAACTTCCTATCCTTACGATCTAGGATACGGATCGGCTTCTCTTCAAAGGATAGATTCGGTTCAAGCTCGGGCAATTCCTTTTGAAATACATGGCTTGGATCACTAACATACTTTCTCAATTGAGAAACATGAAAAACATCATGAACCTTAGCCAAACTCGGCGGCAAATCCAACTTATAAGCAACGGCACCAATCCTTTCCACAATATCAAAGGGTCCAATGTATTTAGGGCTCAATTTACCCTTAACACCAAACCTTTTTACACCCTTCATAGGAGACACCTTCAAGAACACTTTATCACCAACTTCAAACTCTAACGGCCTTCTTCGGATATCGGCATAAGACTTTTGACGGTCTTGAGCGGCTTTCATTCTATCACGAATGACATTCACATTATCAATAGTCTCAACAAGAACATCGGGGCCTAAATCACGATTGTCACTCAATTGATTCCAACATATAGGACTCCGACATTTCCTTTCATAAAGAGCTTCATATGGAGCCATCTTGATAGATGCATGATAACTATTGTTGTAAGAAAACTACACCAACGGTAGACTCTTTTCCCAACTAGACTGGAAGTCGAGAGCACAAGCCCTAAGCAAGATTCTAAGTTGAATATAGTCCTCTCAGTCTGGACCATCCGTAGCGGCATGAAATGAAGAGTTACTAGTACTCATCAACCAACTTACTACCATGGCTCTTGCAAAGCTTCAAATCCGAGCAGAATCTGGATCTGGTCGGATATATATCCAATGGAAAAATCAATGGGCATCTCACAATTCATCCACATAAAGCCTTTGCTAAACGATCCAGAATTCCAGTTCTTTGATCGATAAATTAGCCACACTTGGTCAATCGAATCACAACAACCCAAAACTGCATTCTGTTTCCCACCAACGGTCTTTGGCAAGCCATAACAAAACCATAGAAATAGCTTCCCCTTCCATAGCGGAAATATCCAAAAGCGGTGTGTAGCAATCCACCGGGTCTCTTGTGTTCAATCTTCACTTGTTGGCAAGTCAAACATCTCCCAACATATGACACAACATCACCCTTCAAGTTTGGCCACCAAAACTGTAGCTTCAAATCCTTGTACATCTTATCACCACCGGGATGAATAGAATACGGGGAAAGATGAGCTTCATCAAGAACTCGCTTCCTCAAATTTAGAGCATTAGGCACAAATAAACGACCATGGAAACGAAGAACACCTTCATTATCAAACTTGAAATCTTTACCTTTACATTCAAGAATCTTGGCTTGAATAGACTTGTAGGTAAGATCATCAACTTGACTTTCACGGATTTCACGGAGAAACACAGGTTCGGCAATCATAGCACACATGAAACAAAATCCACGCTCACAAACTCCAAACTCAAATCTTCGAAACTCGCACAAAGGATCAACAGGTAAAACATGCAAAGATTCAAAGCATGAGAAGCTTTCATACTAAGAGCATCGGCACAACATTAGACATTCCCTTCATGATACAAAACTCAAAATCATAATCGTTCACCAATTCCAACCATCTTCTTTGCCTCATATTCAACTCTTTTTGAGTAAATATGTACATCAAACTCTTGTGATCGGTGAAGATACGACAATGAACTCCAATTAAATAATGTCTCCACACTTTCAAAGCATGAACAACAGCAGCCAATTCTAAATCATGAGTAGGATAGTTCACTTCATGAACTCTCAACTGCCTTGAAGCATAAGCCACCACCTTCCTATTCTGCATAAGAACACAACCTAATACCATTTTAGAAGCATCACAATAGACATCAAAGTCTACTCCATCTTCAGGCAAAGTCAACACCGGAGCGGTAGTTAACCTCTTCTTTAATTCTTGAAACGCATTTTCACAAGCTTCATTCCATAGGAATTTGGTTTCCTTCTTCAACAATTGAGTCATAGGTCTAGCAAGCTTAGAGAAATCTTTGACAAATCTTCGATAATAACCAGCTAAACCAAGGAAACTTCGAATCTCTCTAATATCAGTCGGACTCTTCCAATCAACAACGGCCTCAATTTTGGAAGGATCCACCATAACACCTTCTTTAGAAATTACATGCCCAAGAAAGGACACTTTAGGTAACCAAAATTCACACTTAGAGAACTTAGCATACCACTTCTGACGACGTAGAACACCCAAAATAATCCTCAAATGAATAGCATGCTCATCTTCGGACTTGGAGAAAATAAGAATATCATCAATGAATACCACCACACACTTGTCAAGATATTCACTAAATGTGCGGTTCATTTGATCCATAAAGATAGCAGGAGCATTCGTCAATCCAAAAGGCATTACCTTGAATTCATAATGGCCATACCTCGTACTGAAAGCGGTCTTTGGAATATCAACATCTCTAACCGGAATCTGATGATAACCGATCTCAAATCAATCTTCGAAAATGTAGAAGCACCCTTTAACTGATCAAATAAATCTTCAATTCTAGGTAAAGGATACCTATTCTTGATTGTAATCCGATTCAATTCACGATAATCGATACACAACCTCATAGAACCATCCTTCTTCTTCACAAAAAGAACAGGAGCACCCCACGGAGAGGCACTTGGTCGAATAAAGCCCTTTTCAATCATATCATCCAACTGCTTTCTTAACTCTCTCAATTCAGAAGGAGCCATACGATAAGGAGCTTTGGCAATTGGACCAGAACCAGGGACAAGATCAATAGAGAATTCGACATCCCTCTCGGGAGGAATCCCGGGCAAATCTTCTGGAAATACATCAATGAACTCTCGAACAATAGGCACATCTTCAATACTTGGCAAAGAGGTATTTGAAGAAGTCACCACACACAAGAATGCTTGGTAACCTTTTCTAACCATACTTACCAACTTCAAAGCGGAAATTAAAGACACACCTTTACGGGGATGAGATCCCTTATAGGTTATTCTAACACCTAAAGGACTCTTTAAAAAGATCTTTTGATCGCGACACTCGAACCTAGCATGATACATAGCTAACCAATCGATACCTAATATAATATCAAACTCTCCTAAAGGAAACTTAAGGAGATTCGCGGGAAAGATAGAACCCGAAATAGATATAGGTACATTTGGATAAAGAGTTGAACAAGAGATAATATCTCCGGATGGTAAGGATATGGAAGTATCCTCACTAGATGTTGGCTTGATTGATAATTTATTAGCATAGGTTGAAGACACAAAAGACATTGAAGCACCGGTATCAAATAAAATAAGACACGGTTGCTCTAAGATTGAGAACATACCCGTAATAATCTCAGGATGAGCATCGGCTTCGGCACGGCTCATGACAAAGATTGAACCCTTAGGCTTAGGAGGAGGGGGCAACTTTCGATCGGGGCAATCTTCGTAACGATGACCACCCTTTTGACAAAAGAAGCACACATAAGGTCGGTTGGAACAAGTTCTACCGGGATGTAGAGGAAGTCTACACCGGTTGCAAAAATGACCTTGCGGTTGAGCTTGAGGAGCATAAGGCTTATGAACCACATTTGACGTAGCTCTAGGAATAAAAGAAGAAGGATTCCTTGTATTGGCATTGGAAGAAGGATTAAACCTCCTCTTGTTAGCATAGGAATTAGAGGAAGACGGAATAAATGGCCTCTTCCCAAAGGCATTCGGCCTAGGAGCATAAGAAGGAGAGGGATTGTTCATTAAAGCTTCATCCCTTATAGCCTTCATTGAATTTTCAGCCCACAAGGCATCGTCGTAGAGATCTCCAAAGGATGCGGTACCTCTTCTCACTTTACTTTGGAGAACGGCATTCAACTTATTACGGTAGTAGAATGCACGATCTTCATCATCACGAATAAGCCTCGGCGCAAAGTGAGCGAGCTTATTAAACTCCGTAGTAAAATCTTGAGCCGATAGGTTGCCTTGCCTAAAATCTATGAATTCCTTGAGCCTTTGTTGTTTAAGCTCTTTGGGATAAAACCTACTCTCCACAAGAGCCTTAAAGCAAGCCCAGTTGAAGTCCTCTTCAAGAGTTGCGGTGGCACTTGTGATAGCCCACCAGTTGTCGGCTTCCCGCACTAGAAAGTGCTTTGCAATCCTCACTTTATCCTCTTCCCGGACTTGGTAAAGATCAAACTGCTTTTCCATCTCCCGGAACCAATCGGATAGCTCCGTAGGATCCGGTTCACCACCATAAGGCACGATCTTACTCCTCGCAATCTGACCCGCCACCCATGCATAACCACCTTGTTGATTGTCCTCCCTTCTAGGGTGAACTTGGTTGGCATTAGCTAGAGCGGCATCTTGCTGATTCTTCAGCACTTGAGCAAGAGCCTCCATCATAATATTATCAGCTGAACGCGGTCTAACCATCTTCATAAGAAACAAAGACAAATTAAGTTATCCTATCAATTAGCAAAAACAAATAGACTACCAAATAAAGTCCTTAACTTCTACCCAACTCTCTCATTTATTATTTCAAGGTCAAGTAGTTTAAGTTAGGGTTCACGTGTGTGCGTCGGGAGCGATCAAAGCTCTGATACCAACTGTGACAACCCTCGCGAATGCGGAAAGATAAAACATACAAGCATGTGAAAAGATATGCGGAAATACGGTATTTTAAAAACTTTTATACATGCATTGTAAATAAAACGAGAGGTGTCAAATATTACAAACTAAAAACGGAATATACAATAAAGAGACGGGGTCTCTTCAAATGTTAGCAAAGAACAAGTGTTTAATAAAAACTAGCTACTATCGTCTAGAGGTGAACTTCCAGGGACAACGCCCGCTAGCTCACACCCGAACCCCAAAAAGTCACATCCAAAAATCATCCAAGCAGGAAACCTGTTCATCCATGAAAAACATGAATGCCACAGTCAGTGGGGAGTAACTCCGGGTTCTCCCAGCCATATTACATCAAACGTACATATAAGGTAATACGAAAGTAAAGCATGCATACATACAGATATACATGTGAGTTGCGATAAGATTAGATAGGCAATTCTATAGAAAATGATAAGATCATGTGGAAATCAAATCCGTAACCATCATATTATTCAAAGACTCGGAATAGACACTCTTAGGCAATCGAATACGCTCACTAGGGCTTGCATCTCACCGTTAGCGGTATAAGATTGATAAGATTGAGACTCGACAGACAAACCAGTCAAGTCATGCGATGATCACAAGAATCCAACATATTATCATCCATTCACGAACCAAGACAATGACGGTGTCCAATCATGCAATGACCATGAACAAGATCATGAAATCACGCATTCAAAGAACGACACAAGACGACAATCTCACGGTAAATGAAACGCACTAGCATCGTGTCCCAGCAAGAATGATTTAAAAGGCATCCACGGGATAAAGCATTTCCCTGAACTCATACACGATGCTACATTTCGTATATGTAGACTAATTTCCTCCTGGTAGCACGACGATAATAAATATCCGGTCCTAGTCTAAACCTGGCCAGGATCTCGGAATATAACGTGTTCCGATTCGACATGCGATAAAACGTTTCGCATCCAAGACTCGGGCTTACAATATATATGCCGAGTACCCCAAATTCGGTAGATCAATTCACGAAAGAGGCGGAAATACAGCTCAAGCCTCATTACAAGCGGTACGCTACATGCAAATAACACCACCTCGCAAGTATACAACATTTGACGGCCGGGTCGAACAACGCATAGCGTTCAACTCCCAACAACGTCGTCATATGCCCACTAACACATGCATTTAAGCAGTAGGATACCTCGCCGTTCCGACATTCCAGCCTTACGAACGGAAAGGTAGCCAAGGGAATGAGAATACAAAGCACAAGACAAAACCCTGCTCAAACCGTAACATATATGAAAAACCGACTCAAAGTGGAACATATCGAAAACCGTCACAAAACATGAGATACATGCGAAAGAAATATCATATAACCGAAGCATGAATATTATAAGACCTTACGTAAAATTTCACGGTAAACCGATCATGCGAACTATTATAAATCACGAGTTTTTGAAAATAAAGGAAATGCATACAGCCGTGTTCCAGGCCGGGCAACAGACCGGCGGCCGGTGGGCCGGCTCAGAACACAGGCAAAATCCCAAAAACAGAGAAAAGGGGTCTGGGCCGGTCAGTCGACCGGCGGCCGGTCGACCGGCACAGAACATCACAACAAAACCCACACTTCAACACTGATGTGTTCCAGGCCGGTGGGTTGACCGGTGGCCGGTTGGCCGGCCTGGAGCACCATATCATGCAAAAACCAAAATTTCCAAATGAGTTTCTGATGTGTTCCCAGCCGGTGGTCAGACCGGCGGCCGGTCGACCGGCTGGGAGCACTTCTTCACCCGAGAGCTTCCAAAACTCAACCAAATCATTTCCAAATCATTTCAATTCTCATATATACTTCAAATAATCATCAACACTCAATATATATCATCCATATTCATCATATAACATCATTTACTAATCATAGCATGGATGCTAATCTTCCTACTCGTAATCTAATACGATTCTCTAGCATATAAACATATAAAACACGTAAGTAATACCGAGTAACCCTTCACCGTTACCTTTAAGCGTCTTCCCTAATCGTCAAGCTCCTCTTCTATAAGGAAATAGTCTTTATCGGGATCTTGGAGGTCGCCACCTACAATTAGATCGTAAAAAGATGAATAAAGGTCATCTTGAGAAAGACGGAAAGTTTGAAAAGCGAGAAAGACGATGATTTTAACATCTACGCGGATAGAGGAAGGTACGGGAGGAAGATTAAGATAAACTTACGTAAATTCTATTGAGTAACGAAGAAGTTACGTCAATTCTAAGCTTGAAATCAAAGAGGGAAAATGAGATTTCTTAGAGAGGAAGGAAGTGTGTTTGATTTTGTGTTTAATGAAGAATTAGGTTAAGGAAGGGAGTTGTGTGAGATGTGTAGGAAAAGTCAAAGACGATTTCCAAAGTCAAGAAAAGTCAAACTAGACTGAAGACGGCTTTTTCATGAAATCTCGTAGAAATTCCAAATACGAACTCGGAAATTCAAAATTCGACTCGGAACTTAAAAAGCTAATTTAAAATTTAAAATTACTGAAAAGTATCCGTAAAATATTTCTATAGAAAAATAGGGTAACATGTCCGGGTGTACAGCTCTAGCATGGCACGTTTAAAACTTTTTCCTCCAATAGTGCAAGGGATAGTGAACATGCCCGGGTCTCCACATTTCTTTGGTAAATTTTGCTTGAAAATGGCCGACACATGTTCACTCACCCTAACCTTATGGGTTCCCTTCTTAGGATTTCTCCTAGGTGTGCAAAGTTCTTTCAAGAACTTTGCATACCTAGGGACACTATTCAACAAGTTAAGAAGAGGAATGTTTACCTCACATTTTCGGAAAGTCTCATATAAGTCATTCTCCTTGGCATACTTCCTTGTGCTTATCAAAGCACTAGGAAATGGGACTTCCGGTATGTACTCCTCCACTTCATCATCTTCAATAGTGTCCTTGCCCTTCCTTGAAGTGTCTCCCTTGGGGTCCTTGCTTGTGGATGCCCCTTTCTCATTCTTCGATATCTCTTCATGACCAACCACCAATTCTCCTTGGTCTTCAATCTCCAAGGTTTCCATCTCAATATTCTTCATCTTTTCCTTGCCTCTTCCAAGGGGGTTTACTTCCAACTCTTTGCCTCCCCTCAAGGTCATGGCACTAGCATTTTCCCTTGGTGGGGGAATGGTTTGAGATGGGAATCTTGTGGAGCTTGAGGCTTGGGATTTTGACAAATTTGAGGCCATTTGGGATAGTTGGGTTCCCAAGTTGTTCACCCTAAGGTTGTTAGCCTCCCTATCCTTCCTTGCTTCCTCTCTATCCCTCCTTGCCTCCTCCCTATCCTTCTCTTGATTGGCAAGAAGTGTTTGCAAGATGTCACTCAAATTCCCTTGAGAAGAAGAATTCCCTTGATTTGGATTTTGGTTGGGTTGTCTTTGGGGTTGAGAATTATTTGGGAAATTTGAATTGTTGGGTCTTGGGTTGTTGAAATTTCTTTGGGGATTTTGGTTGAAATTTGAGTTTCGGTTTTGGGTTGGATTTTGGGCTCTCAAGTGGTTGAATTGGCCATTTTCAAAACTCTTTGATTTGTCTCCTCCCCACCCCAAAAGATCACGATTTCCCACTTGGTTATACATTCCTCCACCACTTGGGTTTCTAGCATTGTAGTTCCAATACCCCATGGCATTGACACTTTCCATGGTGGCTCCTTGCTCAATCATGATGTAACAAGTATTTGAAGCATGGTCACCTCCACAATAAGAACATTCAAGTGATTCGGGGTGTTGAGAAAATGAGCTACTTTTGTTGACAACCAAGTTGGATACCAAGCTTTTGAGTTCACCCATCTCTTGCATGAGTTTGTGATTTTGAGAGGCATGAGAATCTTCCATGGAAGAAACATTCCTAGAGCTTCCTCCCCTTTCATTTTCCTCCCGTAGCTTCTCGTGTTCATAGCCAACTTCTCAATAATGTTGTTGGCCTCGGCCACATTAAGTGTATCAATGCCACCTCCGGTGGCGGCTA
Organism: Heliosperma pusillum; assembly: GCA_022085475.1. Taxonomy (NCBI): domain Eukaryota; kingdom Viridiplantae; phylum Streptophyta; class Magnoliopsida; order Caryophyllales; family Caryophyllaceae; genus Heliosperma; species Heliosperma pusillum. Next base: position 61,493 of record JAIUZE010006338.1, on the reverse strand, counting down.
TAATCATCCTTTGGTCATTTTGGCATAATCCTTCATTGAAGGCCGTCAATAAATCGTCACCCGACATTCCATGATACGGGCACCTTGCCACGAGGCTTTTGAATCGCTCCCAATAGTCATAGAGAGTTTCCCCCATGTCTTGCTCAATGGTAGTGATGAGCTTCTTTGAGTGGTTATGCCTCGAATCCGGGTAGTATTTCTCAAGAAAGTTCTTCTTCAAACCCACCCAAGTATTGACGGAATGGGCCGGAAGACAAAATAACCATTCCTTAGCGGCATCTTGTAGAGAGAATGGAAATGCCCTAAGTTTAAATTGGTCTTCGGTCACTCCTTGAGGGATGGCCCCTTGGCATATCATGTGAAATTCGGCCAAGTGCCGATTGGGATCATTCCCCACCATTCCATGAAATCTTGGCAAATTATGAACAAAGAACCCCTTTAGCTCGAAATTTACATCCCCCATGGGAGGGTATGCGATACACAACGGTTGCTCTTCATAGTTTCTTGCCCGGATCTCACCAGTAGTTCTATTATCTTCCATTTCGGGTGGGTAGATGATGTTCAAGGGTGGCGGTCTCCTAGGTGGTGATCTAGGTGGTGACACAAACACTTGTTCTTGTGGTTCTTGAAAAATATTGTTCTCAAACTTCTCTTCACTAGGCTCCCTCCAAAAGGGTCTCCTATAGAGGGGGTTCGAAAACAACCAATTGGAAATGCTCCTAGAAGCCGGGTCAATGTCTTGGTCACCAAGTCCCTCTTGTGACCTAGGCATAAACTCTAAAACACTTCAACACCACAATTAGTAACTTCAACACCAAGTAACCTACAAACAATACAAAAAGAAATATTTGAAAAACAATCTAAACAAATTATGATACTAACAAGAGTTCAATTTGATATTTAGCTAAATTGCCTTCCCCGGCAACGGCGCCAAATTTGACGAGCTTCTTTTACGGTGTCGTTAAATCCGCAAATTAGCGAAATCAAATAACAATTTATAAAGCCAAATCTAGACTCAAACCAACCTAAGTAAAAGGTAGTAAGGGTAAGACAAGGATCGAACCCAAGGGAAAGCGATGAATGCTAAAAATCTAATCTAGACTCTTGCTAAAGACCGATTAAACAAATTAATTAATCTAACCACAAATTAAAACACTAATTGAAACAAAAACTTGAATTACTTACAAACTATGATATTCAGAATGGAAAACATGTAGGAAAAACACAAATGGAGAAAGTTTTTCATGAGAAATGATTATCAAGTCTAAATTTACTAACAACAACTAAATACTCAAAGATTCAAGTATGGAGAAATAACTTAGTGCAATTTTCCCAAGTCCCACCACAATTAACAAAGTAAAGATCCCTCCTTTCCTTCCTTTCTCTAATTATCTACTACAAACTTCTAAAAACTAGCCACCAATGAATTAAATCATCCATAAATGACTCAATACAACTAAACCCATACTTATTAAAACATAAGCATAAATAAAGATGCAAGCTTTAAGCACAAAACCAAAGAAGCATGCTAGAATCATGTAATAAAACATTAAACCATGTCCTAAACACACAATAATCCAAATTCCACTAAAAAGGTTCCAACTTTTAAACCAAAGTTACAAACTTTCAAGTTGCTTCAACAAATATCAAGATAAATCAACCAAATTCATCAAGACAAAGCAATTTAATCAAACAAACAATTACTAAGATGGTTAGTCTTAACAACAATTCATTTCAATGAAATTCAAACAAGGAAAATGGAATTAAATAGAGAAGGAAGGATTAAAAAGGTCTTACAATGCTAAAAGGGAAGAACTTGTTCAAATTACACTAAGCAAAAGAAGATTAGTTACCCATAGTCTTCATATTACAACCCATTTCTAAGCAAAAACCCATTAGAAAAGCCAAACTTGAAGAACAAAGTAGAGAAAAATGCTAAGGAAAATATGATGTTGTATGTTGAATGCTTTTCTTTCCTTGCCTCTCTTCAGAAATCTTCTTTTATACCCTTGGTCCGCAAACCTAGGGGCCTTGAAAGGTGGGCTTCCAAAAGACAAGACGAGAAAAAGAGAAAGAAAACCCGTGCTGAGAGATGACGCAGGCTGCGTCCTACGACGCAAGATGCGTCGTGCTGACGCAGGCTGCGTCCTACGACGCAGGCTGCGTCGAGTACTGCCCAACTTTTGCCTTGTTTTCCTTCTTGACTTTCGTTGACCCCATGGATATTGACCCCGCCTTCACTTTCATTGACCCAATGGGCTTGGTCTTCATACCTTGATGATTCATTGCTAGCCCATTAAAAATTTCCGGGTTTTGGGTCTCGGGTTTTCGGGTTTGACTTTTATTGACTTTACGGGATTTGACTCTCAAAATTTACTTAAAGTACTAAATACTAACATTATTACTAAAACTAAAATTAACATAAAACAACACTAATGACCCGTAAAAAATAGAGCGAAAGACTCTAAAAAATACTACTAGACACGACAATATTTGACGTTGTTAGCTCGCCGGGAAAAGAAGCGGGTTCGCGATTTTCTTATGGGACTCGATGACCGCTTTGCTAATACCCGTTCTCAACTCCTCGGTACTCCTTCTTTCCCTAATTTAAATCTTATTTATAATCGTCTTTTGCAAGACGAAGGCGTCCGTAACTTCTTTCAGAATAAATCTGACCATACCGCCGACGTCATGGCATTTGCAACCCGTGCTCACCATGGCCCTCGACAGTCAGGAGGAGGGCGTGAATATCGCCCTGACCATAGCTCTGTCTCTGCCCCTTCCCCTGACATGAAACGACCATACTGTATTGCTTGTGAAAGGATGGGTCATACCTTTAAATTCTGTTATCGTGTCACGGGAAAATTTCCCGAATGGTGGGGTGATCGTCCTCGTGACCGTATCTATATAAATCCCAATGATACGGATCTTAGTAATGCCACTTTCGTCCCTGATGTCCGTGGACGACCCCTTTATGCTACTCGTAAGAAACAGAACAATGGTACTGCTACTCCGCGTGTTAATATGGCTGCTGGTCATACTCTCGCTACTGCTCCTTCTGCTTCCACGTCCGCTGCTCTGCCTATAATGGATAATGTGGATCTTAATTCTCTCAATCCCAACGAACTTGCGGAACTGACTCGACTTTGGCAGTCTCACAAAACTGCTCCGTCGGAGCGCCTTCACGGTAACATCTCTACCCCTCCTTTATTATCTTGGATTATTGATACAGGGGCGTCACACCATATGTCAGGTTGTCTAACGCATTTTTCAAATATTCACTCTATTACCCCGCTTTCTGTTGGTTTACCGAATGGAGACCTCACTCTTGCGACTCAATGCGGTGACATTATTTTATCTAATCGTTTGATTCTAAAGAAAGTTTTATATGTTGCTAATTTGAATTGTCATCTCATATCCGTTTCTAGCTTACTACTAGATAATACCCTCATTATTCAATTTTCTCACACCCTTTGTTTGATTCAGGACCGTTCCCTGAAGACGGTGATTGGTGCGGGTGAGCAACGTGAGGGGTTGTACTACTTGACGGGTGTTCGAGATGAAAAGGCCAAAGCTTGTATGGTGGGTTCGACTGACTCGGCTGAGCTGTGGCACCGAAGGTTGGGGCACCCCTCTTCACACATTTTTCGTTTTCTTCCGTTTCTTAGCAAAAACTCTCGTACTCATTTTCATGATAAACCTTGTGATATTTGTTTCCGTGCCAAGCAAACTCGTGCACCTTTTTCTTTAAGTTCGAATAAGGTTGATTCTATTTTTGAGTTAATCCACTCCGATTTATGGGGTCCCTACTCCGAAAACGGGTCATGTGGATCTCGTTATTTTTTAACTATTGTTGACGATTTTTCTCGTTCTACTTGGGTCTACTTGTTACGTCGTAAAAGTGACACGGAACAAACTTTATTAAATTTTTTCGCCATGGTGGAAAGACAATTCCATAAGAAAATCAAAACTTTGCGAAGCGATAATGGGACCGAGTTTAAATGTCTAATACATTTTTTTAACACTAATGGTATTTTCTTTCAAAATTCTAATATTGACACACCTCAACAAAATGCCCGGATTGAACGCAAACATCGACATATTTTAAACGTCGCTCGTGCTCTATTATTTCAAGCTAGTTTACCGTTATTTTTTTGGGGCGCATGTGTTTTAAGTGCTGTACATTTAATTAATCGGACACCCACACCTCTTCTTAATGGGAAAACTCCTTACGAAATGTTATTTAATAAACCTCCGCCATTTGAAAATCTTCGAATTTTAGGTTGTCTTTGTTATGCAAAAAATATAAATCGTAATCATGATAAATTTGCGTCTCGAAGCCGAAAATGTATTTTTATCGGGTACCCTTTCGGTAAGAAAGGATGGCGTCTTTATGAATTAGACACCGGATCTTACTTTGACTCTCGTGATGTTATTTTTCTTGAAAACGAATTTCCGTACCAAACACTAAATCTTCACGATGATAATTCTACTCCCACTTCTTTCTTTAATAATACTCTTACGCCAATAGAAAATATTATCCTTCCCAGCACTCCTACAACTAGACCCATGCATACTGACATGCCATCTCCTATTCACGTAACCCTTGATCATACTCCTGCCTCTGCCCAGAACTCATCCCCCAACCAAAACCCCTCGACATCAACCCAGTCCATCCTCCTAGACCCATCCTCGGACACTCCTGACCCCACTCCCAATGCTGCTCTGATCGACACACCCACAGACCCACCTATGATGGGTCGTGGCCATCGTTTAAAAATCCCAAACTCGAACCTCAAAGACTTCGTTCAAGCTCAGCCTCGCCCCTCATCTCACAACCTCACTATATCATCACCGTCTTCAGGTACAAAGTTTCCAATTTCGAATTATGTTAATTACGCCAAGTTTTCTCCTAATCATCGAATATTTTTATCGGCCGTGACTAACCATCACGAGCCTAGTTGTTTCAAAGATGCAGTCCAGGTGCCCGCTTGGAAGGATGCTATGAAACTCGAAATCGACGCTCTTGAAAAAAATAATACATGGACACTCAAATATCTTCCTCCTACCAAAAAGGCCATTGGTTCGAAATAGGTTTACAAAATTAAATACAACGCCGACGGTACAATAGAACGCTACAAAGCCTGTTTAGTCGTAATGGGCAATCGACAAATTGAAGGAGTTGATTATAACGAAACTTTTGCTCCAACAGTTAAGCTCGTAACTGTTCGTACCCTTCTTGCTATTGCAGCCTCTAAAAATTGGGCCCTCCATCAAATGGACGTACACAACGCCTTTCTTCATGGTGACCTTAATGAGGAGGTCTACATGAAACCTCCTCCGGGCTTCCATTCCTCCAACGACGGGAAAGTTTGCCGCCTCCGAAAGTCTCTCTACGGTCTTCGCCAGGCCCCTCGTTGTTGGTATACCAAACTCGCTGCCGCCTTAATTACCTATGGCTTCATCCAATGCCCATATGATCACTCTTTATTCTCCATGTCAACCCCTTCCGACGAAGTACATGTCCTCATCTACGTTGACGACCTCGTTATTTGCGGCAACAATCCCGACATGATCACCAAGTTCAAAGCCTACTTAAGTAAATGCTTCTATATGAAAGATCTCGGCTCCCTTAAATACTTCCTCGGCCTCGAAATAGCCCGAAACACCACCGGTTTATTCGTTTCCCAACGCAAGTACGCCCTCGATATACTTAAAGAAGCAGGTCTTCTCGGCTCTAAACCTGCATCTATTCCAATGGAGCCCAACCACCGTCTCGCTCTGTCCACCACTACCCTCCTGCATGACCCACAACCATATCGTCGCCTTGTGGGTCGTCTAGTTTACCTCACCATTACCCGTCCCGAACTAACCTATTCCGTCCATATACTAGCTCAATTCATGCACGCTCCAACAAAGGACCACTGGAACGCCGCTCTACAAGTAGTTCGTTACCTCAAAAACTCCCCTGGCCAAGGTCTTCTTCTTCGATCCGATAGCTCTCTTAGTCTACACGCCTACTGTGACGCATATTATGCAAGCTGCCCAAACACAAGACGCTCCCTTACTGCCTACATGGTCTTTCTTGGCTCCTCCCCTATCTCATGGAAAACTAAAAAACAAACAACGGTATCCCGCTCCTCCGCCGAGGCCGAATACCGAGCAATGGCGTATACAACCTGTGAACTTAAATGGCTTAAAGGATTGCTCTGTTTTCTCGGCATACCCCACATCTAGTCCATACAACTTCATTGTGACAGCCAGTCGGCCCTCTACATTGCCCGCAACCCGGTCTTTCACGAACGCACCAAACATATAGAGGTCGATTGTCATTTTATACGGGACGAGATTCAAAAGGGGACTATTAGTCCAAAATACGTCCATACAAAGCTACAACTCGCGGATATATTTACGAAGGCTCTCGGTCGCCTACCTTTTAATGAGCTCTTATCCAAGTTGGGCGTCTCGCACCTCCACGCTCCAACTTGAGGGGGGGTATTACACGCCTCAATAGCCGTTGCCCTGCTTCCAATATTCATGGCAACAATATCTTCCTCCCTTATTCATGGCAACAATCTTGCCTTTCCTATTATTTAGATAATATAGCAGTTGTAATTATTCCCTTCCGTAAATACGCTAATATCTTCTCTGTATAAATAGCTAGTACCATATATTGTAAAGCACACAAGAAATATAATATAATTGTCAATATCTTTCATATCTCGATTATTATCAAAAGGTATTAAAAAAAGACATAAATGAGTCCTCAGTGTGAGACCAACAAAATAGTCATGTATTCCTCATTTACATACATGATTTATCGTTTGTTTAACATATGTAACCATAAGTTTTTGCGTAAAAGTACCGAGAAATGAACAGCTAAATTCAACAGAAAAGAGGAGACGTGCCCATCATCCATAATTTTATATCTAGTTATCCCATGAAGGCAACTACCACTCGCCTGAAATTTGGTTAGGCCATAAGGATGGTTAGCGAACAGGTGGACAGTGTGGCGAATGACGACCACTAATTAAAGGAAATCTGGGAAAGAGTATGAAAACTTCGCAGTGTGAAGTTCAAATGTGAAAAGAAACTTCCTTATGGTAAGACTAAATAAGACCTTTGAGAACAAATTGAATAAGAAAACTGACAGGCATCGCAAATTTTAAGTGCATACACAATGTAGAGTAGACTACCGGTTTCTTCAAAGTTCATACTTCGAACAATGAAAAAGATGTGCACATTTACCAGATATAAACCAAAATAAGCTTGTTAGATGAGCATCCTTAACAATCAAGACTCACAACAGACAGCCAAAATTGATCTATGCCTCAAGAAACCGTCCACAACACAGTGACCTAACAATTTCTAATCTCTAGGGGAAAATACAAAGTACGCTCACTGCAGTTTGATGAGAAATATGGACATAATTATCCGGGTAAAACAAGGATAATTAGTTTTTCATGCCCTGAAAATTATTACCAACTCAATTACTATCTAAAGCATTGAACATAATCAAATTTAAGCATATTTACCTCAAGGACACCAGTAAAACTCCACCTTAGTTAGTCCGCCTTAAGACAAGGGATCACAACCGAGAGAACTTTGCCTTGGTGGCCTATATTTAGCAATTAACCTGCAATCAACTAGCAAAATGTTCAAAAGTCCCTAGTTACACAATTGCACGTTCACGAATATCAATATCCTGCCGAGCAGAAACGGACCAAATTAATAACTCCTAGATAAAGTAGCGAAACTTTGATATAGATTGTGAATATCCTATTCAACAAATGACAATACGCCGGAAAACTTGCAGGTCGTTAACTTTCTCTAGTCTTTGATCTTTGGAGCTTACAGTGAAAAATAACTGGAGTACATACATTATCCTCATATTTAAATTTGAGCATACCTTACAGCTCTTCCAGAGGATGTAAAGCAGATAAGAGCATCTCCAATAGTTGGGCTTGGGGACTTGCTTGCAATTTTATAAAATAGAAGTAGGTCAAACATTGGAGTTGTCCGTGTAGATTAGCTTAGTTCAAATGGACCCACAAATTGTTTGAGCTACTTGCTTGAAAGGACCCACAAGATTAATATAACCAATAAGAAAATAGAAGTAGGTCAAATCAAGCTAGTAGTAAATTGTTAAACTAGTGGAGTAAATTGTTAAGCTAGTAGCAACTTGCTTACCATTGGAGATTCTTTAATAACAGATGCTTTCACCTTTAAGGCAGCACACACCTACAACGAACATTAGAGGTAATATATCATATGTGATAAAAGGAATGTGTGCTTTTGCATAAAATCAGGAATGCAAAGTTTTCAAGACGAGCTTACAACAGATGAAGAAATATATTCTATGTTACTCATGGGTTCACCCATAAACTTGAAGTATGCATCTTGATTAAACACTTTTTCAGCCTGCATCGGATGAATTGCAGAGCTTAAAAGAGAAAAACAAAAACATAGTTTCTTAGAATTTATAGCAACTCCTTATATATCTTAGACCTCAAAACATATTTTATTAACAATTTTCACAGTATCAATTGGGTACAAGTCTATGAATGTCTCAAATCCGAGGAGAATCGCATCACTCCCTGTAGTTCATGATTAATCAAGAAGATTATTGACATTAGTAAATCACAGCCAAAATTCGCATCATACTTTGTGAGAATGCATAGACACAGATCAAATCAAAGTCGGAACCCTTGTATCAAAATATTGAAAAGAAAAAACAAAAACAAAACGAAAGACAGGAATGATAGAGCTGTGAAATTCCAACAATATCAATGCCACTAACCATCCAACATAGCATTAGCAACATTAGTCGCTTATGCACGAGTAGGCCTGAGATTGTTGGTCAAGATGTCAACAACACGAGTAACAATAGCCGGTTTGTCAACCATATTACATCTATGCAAATAATCTTTTTGAAACAAGAATACCCTCAAGGAAACAAATGAAACTCGTCATGAAGCAGCTAACGTCATATATTCACCCCAAAATGCACGGAATGATTGTAATGTTTGCAAAAAAAAAAAGAATAAAGAGGGCCAATGATAAAGAATAAGATGGCAGACCAACCTTCTCGGGTGGGAGATCAATGCCAGGAAAAAATGATGTCATCTGCCTCTTGAAGTATTTCATCAAAGTGGGTCAAACCCTGAAGCAAGAAGTAGGATATGAATGCATAATTAATGAATTCACGTCTTGACATGTAACTACGCATCGTAATTTTTTGAAGCAATTTACAGCAGGTGAAGAACAGTTGGAATGGGCTCTCACCTCTACATTATCAATCTCTGCATATATTTGTGTCTGACTTAGGTCGCCTAAAATTGACAGAAATTGCCGAGCCTGCGCAAATGATGAAAGCTGAAAGTCATAATTACAACTTACCAACATTAGCAAGCCTAACTTCAAAGGAATATAGAACATTATCAACCTGAAGAACATCCTTTGCGTGACGAGTATATGATAGTGAAAAGAAGTCAATTAGATTTTGAACCCCAGGTGCTTATGACCTGGACAACCACAATCAATAATTGCGAAAAAAATGTTAAGGGAAAGAACATTTAACATTAGTTAAATAAGACAATTCCAAAAAACAAATTACAGGGAGGCCTACCTCCTTATCTTTTTCTGAGAGAGTTGGCATATCGATATGGACTTGAGAAGCGTATAAAGTAAACAGTTTTCCATCCAATGTTGCGGAATTATTGATCATACAAACAACATCGTCCCCTTTTGCCTCAGACACCTAATTTATACATGCACATGAAAGGCATAAGTAGCTTTTTAAAAGTGGTACAAACAATTTCAACTTACTAGCACACTTAGTTACTCCAAATCACAAAGCAACACCCCCAACTGTTGAAACTAGAGCATCTCAAAAGTTATGAGTAGCATTGCCACAGATACATACCTCTAGCCAAACAGATGTGGTTTCACTTTCGGTGAACTAGTATTTACCCATAAAGATCATATCTCCCTTCTTCACTACCTGCAAGATCATTGTGTTGGTTTAGTACAACAACAACAACATCAGACCATTACTCCCAAAATGAATGGGGTCGGCTGACATGAATCATTCTCTTTAGTATAATGCAGTAAAACTACAATGCAGAAAGGTTGCAATGCAGTAAGGTTACAGTAGAATAAAAGTTGTTATTGATGACTGAAGGATACATGATATTTATAATGCTAATTGTACATCTAAAAAAGGAGAGGAGCCTATGTAATTAGTTAATTGATTTACAAGATTATAGGGTTGCTATATTTACAAAGATGCTAGCTTAATTGATGGGATTGTGAGCTGGAGATATTATTATGGTAAGATATTGTTAATACGCCCCCTCAAGTTGGACGTTCTTGTGATAAGGCCAAGCTTGTCACGTAGTTCATGGAACTGTTGCTTGTGCAGCGGCTTGGTGAGGATGTCTGCGAGTTGGTCTTTGCTGGCAATGTGAGAGATACGTATCTGACCAAGTTGTAGTTGTTGTTTGACATAATGGAAGGAGATTGCCATGTGCTTCATGCGCGAGTGAAAGACTGGGTTTTTGGCATAGAGAGTAGCAGAGATGTTGTCACAGAATATGGCAGGCGGTTTAATGACATGTATGTTGAGCTCGGACAGTAGGTTACGAAGCCATAGTGTTTCTGTGGTGACGGAGGCAATGGCACGAAACTCAGCTTCGGTTGTGGATAGAGCAAGTCCTTTTTGTTTCTTGGAGGACCAGGCAATGGGGTTTCGTCCAAGATAGGTAATGTAGCCAGTGGTTGAGAGATAGTCGTCTTTGTCACCACCAAAGTCTGCATCACAGTAGGCATGAAGACAAAGAGGTGTTTCTTTGTATAGTTGGAGTCCATGTGTTTGAGTACATTGAAGATATCGGAGAAGACGTTTGAGTGCTATCCAGTGATTGGAGGTGGGATGGTGAAGAAATTGTGCGAGATGGTTGACAGAGAAGGCAATATCGGGCCGAGTGAGAGACAAATATTGAAGGCTCCCGACGATGGCCCGATAGTCAGAATGTTCTTGAATGGGGTATTGGTCTTCTCGAATAAGGGGTGGTGATGTAGCCATAGGTGTTGTATTTGGTTTAGCATCTGCCATTTTGTATTTCGTAAGAAGGTCTTGAATATATTTTGATTGACTTAGGTGAATTCCGAGGGAATTTGGAATGACCTCGATACCTAAAAAATAGGATAAAGGCCCAAGGTCTTTAAGAGAGAAACGAGTGGATAGTTTCGTGATGAAGTCTTGTAGGTGCGTGGCGTTTGGTCCCGTAATTATAATGTCGTCCACATAAATAAGCATGTAAAGAGTAAGGGTCATAGTTTGTAAAATAAATAATGATGGGTCTGAAATGGATTTAGTAAAACCAACAGTGATGAGGTAATTTTTAAGTTCGGTGTACCAAGCTCGGGGAGCTTGTTTGAGTCCATAGATTGCTTTATTTAATTTACAAACATAGTCGGGGTTAGTTTGGTTAATGAAGCCAGGTGGTTGCATCATAAATACACTATCAGTAAGAGTACCTTGTAGAAATGCGTTATTGACATCAAGTTGTCGGAGAGGCCAATTTTTGGTTACGGCAATAGATAAGATTAAACGAACCGTGGTGGATTTTATCACGGGACTGAATGTTTCTGTGTAATCAATGTCAGGTCGTTGATGGAAGCCTTTCGCAACTAAACGTGCTTTATGTTGCTTAAGGGTGCCATCGGTATTAAATTTGTTCCGGTATACCCACTTGCATCCAACAACGTTGGGAGCTGTTGAGCGCGGAACTAAGGTCCATGTATTGTTACGGGTTAGTGCATCATATTCATCCTGCATTGCTTGGCGCCAATGAGGAAGAACTAGAGCCTGTTTGATGGTGTTGGGAAGAGTTGTGGGTAAGGTCGATTTGAGAGCGAGCTTTGCATATTTTGGGTTCGGCATGCGTATGTTATTGGCAAGTCGAGTTGTGACTGTTTTATCAGGTGGAGGTGGTTTAGTTTTGGGGCGAGGGATATTGGGGATGGAGGTAGTGGAGGTAGAATAGGTGGCAATGGGTTCGATGGGAATGGTGGGGGCAGCGCTGTTGATGGGGGAAGGGGACGAAGGAGTGGTAGTGGAGGGTGGTGGAGGGCGACGAGAATAGACTTGTGTAATGGGTCGTATAGAACGAGTAGATGGAGGATTGACGGGTGGAGGAGCTGGTGGTGAGGCGGAAGCGGAATGAGGTAGAATGTGAAGGGAAAAGGTGGTCCATTCTTCGTTGGTAGGCGAAGGAGAGATGGCAGATGACATATTGGCGAACGGGTAGATGTCATCGTAAAATTTGACATGACGGGAGGTGTAGATACGATGTGTCTTTGGGTCAAGACAATGGAAGGCACTTTGTGTGGTGGAATAGCCTATAAAGACACACGGAATTGAACGATCATCCAATTTATGTTTGGTGTAGGGCCTGAGCCAAGGGTAGCATAGGCAACCAAAATTATGGAGGTTAGTGTAATGGGGTTGCTTATTGTGTAGCAAAAAATATGGAGACTTCCCTTGGAGAGACCGAGTGGGAAGTCGATTGATGAGGTAAGTAGCGGTGCTAAAAGCAAATGGCCAGTATTTGGTTGGTAATTTGGCATATTTGAGGAGGGCTAAGCCCGTTTCTACTATGTGACGGTGTCGTCTTTCGGCATATCCGTTGTGTTCGGGAGTATGCGGAGGAGATGTCAAGTGGGAAATTCCATTATTTAGTAAGGTTGTATTTAATTTAACATATTCTCCTCCATTGTCGGAGAAAAAATGTTTGATTTGTTTATTAAAGTATTTTTCTACAATTGCTTAAAATTGAATAAAGACTTGGTTTGTGTCGGATTTTCGTTTGAGCGGATACATCCATATATATTTACTAAAATGATCAACGAAAATGACATAGTATTTGTAATGATCGAATGATGAGATTGGACTTGTCCAAAGGTCGGAAAACATAAGTTGTAATGGTTTGGTTGTACGAAATGACGAATGCGAGAAGGGTAGTTTCTTGCTTTTAATGACATTACAAGACTCACAGTGAACAAAATCAGTAAGAGAAAATTGCAAATCTTTATTGATAGTTTTAATTACATCATAAGATGGATGCCCTAGCCTATGATGTAAAGAGAGTGAAGCGGGTCCTTTGGTAGCGTGGTAGACTGTTGGTTGCGGAGGACACCACTCATAAATTCCGTCTCTAGCTCGGCCCTGGAGAAGTATGATTCCCGTTGCCATCGCCTTAACAAAAAAACAATTGTGTGAGAAGACGACATATGCGTTGTTGTCGCGACAGAGTTGCGATATAGATACGATGTTACGGGAAATTTTAGGAACATGAAGAACATTGTTTAATTTGATTCTACTTAAATTAATTATACCTGTGTTGGCAATTTGCAGGCCGGAACCGTCTCCAATCAGAAGCTCGTCGAGACCGCAATAAGGTGAATGGAAAGCAAGGGTGTCAAGATCATGGGTGACATGGTGACTTGCTCCACTGTCAAATAAGTAATTAGGGTTGGGAGCCGAGGAACTTGCAGTCATACCCACGGTGTTTGCTTGATTGAGGTTGCTGCTGGTGGTAGCGGTTCGGTGGTGGGGCAGGGAAAGTAATGGTGGGAAACAGTTTGCGGAAGAGCGGGCATTGAGAAATGACATGACCCGTTTCGCGACACCATTGACAGCAGCCTTTGAAGGGCCGAGGGTTGGGGTGGCTGGATTGATTGGTGACGGGTGGTGGCTGGTTGTTGTGGTTGTTAGAGTAGCGGTTGTAGGGTCGGTTTTGGTGATGGTTTTGTAGGTGATGTTGGTTTTTGAGAGCATAATTGGCAAAGGGTTGATAATGGTTGATGGTGGGGTTGTGTTGAATGATAAGTTCTTGCTGCAATAGTTTCTCATGCAGTGTTTCAAATGGTATTGGTGTGTCACGATTTCGGACTTGGTCAATGACAGATTTGTATAGTTCGTAATCGAGTCCATTAAGAACTCGTGAGATTACATCTTCAGGGTCGATTATCTTACCCATAAGGGCAAGTTGATCAACACATGATTTTATCGAGTGAATGTACTCGGTAATTGTTTGATCCGTGGTTTTGGAGATCGAATCAAATTTGGTTTTTATTTGTTGAATGTGAATTCGTGATGGATTAGCGCAGGTGTGGGCAAGTATGTCCCACGCTTCCTTCGCCGTTTTCGCCCTAACTATCAAGGTTTGTAGGGCAGCGGTTATGGTGCCCATAAGGGCACCGAGTATGAGCCCGTCTTGTTTTAACCAACTCATGTGGGCCGGGTTTGGGGTGTCTGGTTTGGTGGGATCAAGGGTGGCGGCAGGAGCTGGGTTGCTATCGTCGATGAAGCCTAAGAGGCTGAGACCAAACAAGATGTTGGTTAATTGGAATCTCCATGTAGTATAGTTTTGAGAGTTTAACTTTACCACATGGCTGAGATTTGGTGTCGTAAGAGGTTTTGCGGCATCATGAGGGTTCGGAATCATAGAGTCGGTTTGATTATATGTCATGATGGAAGTCGGGTGAGAGAGGTAGTGTTTGGAGCGTTTAAAGGCGGTGCGTTTTGGTTTGAGAAGGTTGGATCGTTGTTGACTCGGTGATACCATATAATGCAGTAAAACTACAATGCAGTAAGGTTGCAATGCAGTAAGGTTACAGTAGAATAAAAGTTGTTATTGATGACTGAAGGATACATGATATTTATAATGCTAATTGTACATCTAAAAAAGGAGAGGAGCCTATGTAATTAGTTAATTGATTTACAAGATTATAGGGTTGCTATATTTACAAAGATGCTAGCTTAATTGATGGGATTGTGAGCTGGAGATATTATTATGGTAAGATATTGTTAATATTTAGAACCATCCTATGTGGTCACACGCCACATAATACGAAAAAAAAATTAGGAAAACGAGAAGTGATAACACAATTTTCTTTTTTTAAAACTTAAAACTTAGATCAAAAATAAAAATTAATAATAGAAGTTTTGAAAACAGAGGTAAAAAATAAGTGTTTCGGCAAATTTCAAAAGGAAACAACGTATGCTCATATAAGAAGCTTTTGGGTAAAACTTTTTATAGATCATAAAAGTAAACAAATAGTTTTAATTTTTTTTTATAAATACGATAAATAGTTCAAATAAGAACATATTATAATTGAGTTGGTTTAGTACTGCAAATTAATATAATTTGATACAGCTGCAATATAAATAGAATATTATCTAAAATATAAATAGTTATGACGCCAAAAAATATTCCCTACTACATTCAAATAATTAAAATCCTGATTCTTAATCGTACGTTAAACATTAGAGAAACTATAGGTCAGAATTGAGAAATTGAATTTTTTTTTAATATGAATTAGGAGAATAGAGATTGAACATTCCTTTAAGCAAGCCCACAAGAACAATAATGTAACACCCTAGAAATTCCGCTATTTATTTTATTCGAATTAATTAATTATTTCTCGGAAATCCTTATTCTATTAGTCTTAGTTATACCTAATGTTAGTATAACTTCATTGTTGGGTCAAATCCTCCTTATTATATCTTATTGGGCTTATTTTCTAGTTAAAGTCTAATGCCCATTAGCTTCTCTATAAATATAGCTACACCTAACCTCCTTCCCTTTCTTTTATTTGAAAATCTTAAACCTAATTCTCTCCTCTCTTCCTCTCCTTTGTGTCGTATGGTGGCGGCCCATTCCCTAGGGTTTCGTGCCCCTTCTTCCATATTTCTTCATCATTAAGCATTCATCTTCGTTCCTAGATCGATCCTAGCCAATCTATTCTTCAATCATTGTAAGTTTTATATTTTATTTCCATCTTTTCGTAGTTTTTTGCGCTAGATTATTAATTAGGATCGTTATTATTGTTGGCGTGTGTTGATGATGATGGTGAAGCCTTCGTGGACAATCCGGAGGAAGATTGTTATATTCTAGAAGAGGATTTATCGTAGATTTTACGCTAAAAAGGTAACTAGGTGTTTTCCATTAATTGTGTTTATAGAAAGTGAATTATTAACATGAATAATGATTGATTGTATGATTAATTTTTTGTGTGGTTATTTATGCTTATGATTCACATGTTTAGTTGCATTTAATATTTATGTTGTTATTCTATTTTCAATTATTTATTTGGTGCGCAAACTAGGGTTCAAATCGCGAACCCTAACGTCGTTGGTGGTGGCGCGGCCGTGAGGTTGTCGTGGCCTAGGGTTTCGGCCTCCTCCTTGTGGGAGAGGCTAGGGTTTGCTTATGTTGAGGAATTAGGGTTTGGTTTATATCATTAAGGTTATAGCATATTAAACTATAACTTTGCATGTAAGCTACCCTAGTTATACCTATTTGAGCTATAACTTTGAAAGTGATGTTATCGCGCGGTTTACTATAACAAGACTCGTTGTGGTGACATGACGGTTTATACCATGGAGTCGACCCCTCGGTGAATTTGTTATAGAGGACTAACCCGTGATGGAAGAGAGTTATAGTTGATGATACTATAACCTCACACGTATAAAGTTATAGCTTGAAGTGTTATAACTTCAATAATGTTGAGTGAAGGTTATAGATGAAGGTACTATAACTTTGGCGAAGTTAAGTGAAGGTTATAGTTGATGATACTATAACCTGACAAGCTTAACCAAGGTTATAGTTGGAGTGCTATAACTTCACTAAAGTTGAGTGAAGGTTACAGCTGAAGTTACTATAACTTCACTAAAGTTGAGTGAAGGTTATAGCTGAAGTTACTATAACTTCACTAAGGTTAAGTGAAGGTTATAGCTGGTGCTATTATAACATTGGATGTTATATGCTTTTGTGTCTGGTGTTATGGTAACTCGAACTATAACATGACCTTTGAGGTGTAATGTTATAGGTCAAGATACTATAACCTTGGTCATCTATGCTTGTTTATGTGTAGTGTTATAGTCAGTTGGACTATAACGCTATGTTTGCATATCGTATTGGTTATTCTTATTCCTATATTATTGGACAGTAGGTTATACTGTTCTTGAGTTGAGTCGTGATGTTGTTCACGCATTGTTGGACAGTCAGTTATACTGTTCCTATGTTGAGTCGTGACGTTGTTCACGCATTGGTTTGTACAGTCAGTTATATTGTGCATTTGTTTGTTGATGGTTGAATAGATGACGGTAGTATCAGTTATATACTATTCGGAATGAACAAACGCTACCCTTCGGGGGTTTATTTTGGTCTATGTTCGAGGGGGTATCAGAGGCAGTGGTTATACGCTCTGGTCCTCGAGTGTCGTTCGATGTACAGTTAATGCATCGAGAGTCTGCCCAAGTCTTAGACATATAGGCAGTGGTTATACGCTTCGTCAGCTAGAGGCAGTGGTTATACGCTCTGGCAAGTTAGAGGCAGTGGTTATACGCTCTGGCAAGTTAGAGGCAGTGGTTATACGCTCTAACGGGCGTTCGCTCTATTCGCTATGCTTTAATGCTAGCATTGTGCCTTACGTTGCTGTGGATCGTGTGCTACTTTGGGTCTTGAGTGTATTCATGGTCTAGTGGTTGCATATGGTCTAGGTCTACAGGATTGCATTCATGTAGGTTTGGTTCCGTCTTGGTAAGTTCGAATGTACGTCATATTGT
Source organism: Heliosperma pusillum (assembly GCA_022085475.1). Taxonomy (NCBI): domain Eukaryota; kingdom Viridiplantae; phylum Streptophyta; class Magnoliopsida; order Caryophyllales; family Caryophyllaceae; genus Heliosperma; species Heliosperma pusillum. The sequence goes on along the minus strand of JAIUZE010006338.1, from coordinate 43,855 downwards.
ATAGGTTGCTTCACATGTCATTTATGATTATTGTCTGTTGTTATAAACTGTTATTAATTCAGCCTGTTGTAAACATGACTGGGAGAGCACCTAGTTACTCCCGACTGATTGTCGACCCCCATTCTCAGGTTGAATTGGTTGCTGCTTGTCTGGATGTTGTGCTGGAGAGATTTGTGGCAAGAAGAATAATTTATTTAGAAATTTATTTAAGTTAAGGATTATTAATCATGTATTAGTTTAGTTTTGAATTTGAGTATCGATCCAGATTGGTCAGGTGTTTCCGCCACCTTGACCTTATTCATCTTTGTACTCTGACGGATTATTTATTATTAAGGTATTTCTTTTATTTTAATAATCCGGGTTGTTACAAATAACGCTGATCTCCCAAGGATAGCTACCGCAGAAGAGTCAGACCTCTACTTACACTAGGTAGAAATAAAAAGTAGCAGCCCATCGCTGACAGTATGAACACATTCTTCAGAAACTGCTCCCAAAATCCTACCTAAAGTTACGGGAAAGAAAAGGGACCGAACTTCGAGTTTTTTTTTTAACATGTAAGGACCAAAACAACTACGGAGTATTTCTAACTCTCCAAATACTTCACACATCCAACTGGCAGTTATGAAGCTTCACCATTTTGATGTTATAGAAAATTTTTAAAGGTGGCAGCAGTACATTCAGACTTATTACAATTTGGCGAGCAGACACTTCTTTGTTCAGCTTCCACTTATTACAATTTAAATTGCTAATAGGTTTTGAACTTTGCTCATTTGCTTTAATTTGAAGAATAACGGAGCAAATGTAATTTGGGATTTAACTTTAATAAAAATAAACTAGTTTGTACATATCTGAACAACTCTCTATGATATTAGTGTAAGAATTATTATTTAATTCCCTGTTATGTGGACCTAATTACCGATGTCAGTCACCTTGATTAATAACGGTTAAATATAATGTTCCGGGTTTTAAGTAGGAGTAATAGATTAAGTGGATTACGGTTAATGTTTACAGGCCATTAACATATCAGGCTCACTTATCTTATTAAGCCCCTCCTGCCACCTCTCTATATAAGCAACACCTGTTTGTGTTTTAACCTAATTCATTGATATTAAGAAAACACACATAAAGAAAGTGAATTAGAGAATAAGGAAGGCAGGAGAAGGCAAAACAATAAGGGTTCATCTTTTATCTTTCTCAAGTGATTTTATTATCAGATCTAATGGCTACGTCACGTAAGTACCTCTCAGTAATTATCGTTTTAATCAAGATCCTATAATTTATGTTTGCATGTGGTATCAGAGCAGGATTGTGATTACAGTTATAATTCTGATTAATGTTTTGATTATGTTTTTATGAACGAATTTAATGCTTTAATCATGATGTTATAATATTCATTCATAATTGATTGTATACCCTTATGATTGATAATGTATCCTTATATCATGATCGTTTCCGCTGCCCTAATCGAATTATTTCGTTTTATATGATTTATGATGATTATTTCCCCATCCCTAATCGAGTTATTTTGTTTTATATGATTTATGATGATTATTTCCGCTGCCCTAATCGAATTATTTCGTTTTATATGAGTTCTGATGATTATTTGCGCTGCCCTAATTCAATTTGTATGGTTTATTATGATTATTGTTTGCGTATGAATGTCGTGTGACCTATACCACACTTGATCGAGCTAATGCTTCACTCGATCGAGATGGTTTATTCATGATGTTGCTCGATCAGGCTAATGCTCCACTCGATCGAGACCTTTTGTCTTCGATGTTACTCGATCGAGGTCTGCCCGTGTTGGTTCGATACTTAATGTTTGTTTTTCATTGTATACTCGTATAATATTATATTATTATGCTTATAGAATTAATTTAAATTATCATATTTTATGTAAGCATACATTCTTGTTATAGATTAATTATATCTTATGTATCGATTAAAGGAGACCTTTGCATTATGACGAGTGGAAATTCACCACAGTGATTTCATCTCGTACGCGATCAGATCTCATAATGTAATTAAATTGGGCATTCACATTATGTTGATGTTCACCACAGTGGACTCAAATTTTGCAGTGAATATCCGACTAAGCATCTAATGGGGTGAAATAACTTGTATTAAGGTTTTACCCACAGGTAACTTGACATTAAAGTGAAACACTCATTAAAGAGAGTATACTTGATTATGTAATTAAGCATGCGTAGGTTGTCCACAAATACTGCACTTGCTTAATGAATGTTTATGAGTTACTCATTTAAGTTTCAAGTCTTAGTCATAATTGCTATTGTGTGATAAACTCAAAGCCTAATGTTCTGAGCATTGTTCATAATACAGTACCGTTGCAAAGCTCTCTCAATAACTGTGTCCAAGCAGTGCCACAACTTGATGGTACTAATTACTCAGAATGGAAGGAGCATCTCGAGTTCTATTTAGGTATTCTTGAACTTGATCAGGTGCTTAATGGAACAGCTCCTGCTGAACCAGCTTCTGATGCGAGTAAAGAAGTACTTGATGAGTATAACTGGTGGAAGAAATGTGACAGTCTTTGCTTAAAGTTTTTATGACTTACCACTGCACCAAACATTAAGTCCTCCATTTCGGAGACAGGCTGTACTACAGCCAGTAAGTACATGGAAATCATTAAGGAACGCTTTCAGACTACCGATAAAGTGGTAGCTGGAAGGCTTATGTCTGAACTTACCACTGCTAAGTATAATGAGAATGTCACCACCATGCAGCAACATGTGTTGCACATGACGAATCTGGCAGCTAAGTTGGGAAAACTAGGCATGAAAGTTAAGGATCCGTTCCTCGCCCAGTTTATAATCAACTCTCTGCCTGATAAGTTTGATGCTTTTCATCTTCATTACAACACCGTTAAAGAAATTTGGAGTGTTAATGAATTGACCAATAAACTGGTTCAGAAAGCAACAAGAATCAAACAGAAAGATGAGGCTGATGCCTCAAGTAAGAATGGTGGTTTAACCCAAGCACATCATGTGCATCATGTAAGCGGAAAATCTAAAGGTAAGTTTAGAAACAGAAAGGGCATTAAGTCAAGCCCTTCTGATAAACCGTCTGCATCTGGCATAAAGAAGGATATTAAGAAGCAGGAAAATTGCTTTTTCTGTAAGAAACCTGGGCACTTTCAGCAAGACTGCATAAAGCGTAAGAATTGGTTCGAAAAGAATGTAAGCCTTTGGCTTTAGTATGTTTAGAATCAAATTATGTTGAAGTTCCTTCTAATACATGGTGGCTAGATACAGGCTCTAATGTACATATTTTGAATTCCTTGCAGGGATTCCTTACGACAAAAACCATAAATCCAAATGAGGCCTCCTTATACATGGGGAATAAAGATAAAGTCTCAGTAGAAGCCATTGTAAGATTTAGCTTGAAATTAAGCACTGGATTTAAGTTGATTTTGGAGGATACACTTTACGTTCCCTCCTTCGGACGCAATTTAATTCCAGTTTCTAAGTTAGATAATAATGGTTTTAGATTATGTTTTGGACAAGGTTGTTTCAGTATGTATCGAGACAATATTTTGTTGGTTCTGGGATTTTAGAAAACGGATTGTATCGAATTTATTTAGATAAATTGTTTTCAGAATCTCTTTGTGTTTCTCATAATGTTTCTCTGCATAATAATGTTGGTTCGAAACGTGGAAGGTCTAATGAAAGTTCCTCCTTCTTGTGGCATAAACGTTTGGCCCATATTTCAAGAGAAAGAATGAACATATTGGTTAAAAACAATATGTTACCTTCTCTTGATTTTACGGATTTTGGGACGTGTGTGGAATGCATTAAAGGTAAGCAAACCAAACACGCCAAGAAAGGGTGCACAAGAAGCACTGCTCTATTAGAAATTATACATACAGACATTTGTGTTCCATTTGATGTTCCCTCCATGAGCGGAGAGAAATATTTCATCACCTTTATCGATGATTATTCACGTTATTGTTATCTTTACCTTTTGCATGAAAAATCTCAATCAGTAAACGCTTTAAAGGTTTACATTAAGGAGGTGGAAAGGCAATTGGGAAAGAAAGTGAAAATCATAAGGTCAGATAGAGGTGGTGAATATTATGGCAAATATGATGAATCAGGACAACATCCTGGTCCCTTTGCAAAACTCCTTGAAAGTTTAGGTATTGTCCCCTCAGTACACAAATCCTGGTTCTCCATGGATGAATGGTATAGCTGAGAGGCGTAATCGAACCCTAATAGAGTCTGTGAGGACAATGATGAGTAATACCAACTTACCTATGAAGTTGTGGATGCATGCCCTTATGACTGCTGTGTATGTTGGAAACCGGGTCCCCAATAAGGCAGTTTCAAAGACACCATTTGAACTGTGGAAAGGGTGGAAACCGAGTCTTCAACATTTGCATGTATGGGGATGCCCAGCAGAGGCAGCCATTTACCATTAGTGGGTTCTTTATCGGCTATCCAGAAAAGTCTAAAGGGTATAGGTTTTACTGTCCTACACACAAAACAAGAATTGTGGAAACCGGAAATGCCAAATTCCTTGAGAATGGCGAAGTTAGTGGGAGTGATCAGGTAAGAGATGTCATAGTCAATGAAGTTAGGGTGGCAATTCTAGCTTCTTTGCCCCCAATTTCAATTGATGAAGTTCCACATAATGATAATGTTGACCCAGTCAATACTGTGAAACCTAACGTTGATGACCCTCCACTCCAGAATGATAACATTGCCACTGAAGTTGTTGATACAGCCACTGAAATAGTATTAAGAAGCTCCACAAGACCTAGAAAGTCAACTACTTCAAATGACTATGTATATCTACAACAATGTGAATTTGACATTAGTATTGATAATGATCCGGTTACGTTTTCACAAGCTATGAATTGTGATGATTCTGATAAATGGATTAATGTCATGAAAGAAGAGATGGAGTCTATGGCTAAGAATGAGGTCTGGGAGTTGGTCAATTTACCAGTAGGTCATAAGGCTGTCGGCTGCAAGTGGGTCTTTAAGACCAAGCGCGACTCCTTGGGTAATATTGAACGACATAAAGCCAGACTGGTAGCTAAAGGCTTTAATCAGAAAAAAGGCATTGATTATAATGAAACCTTCTCTTCAGTTTCTAAGAAGGATTCATTACGGATCATTTTAGCTTTTGTAGCTCATTTTGAGTTAGAGCTACATCAAATGGATGTGAAAACGGCATTCTTGAATGGGAGTTTGGAAGAAGAAGTCTACATGGCTCAGCCTGAAGGCTTCATTATTGATGGCAAAGAGGACAAAGTCTGTATATTAAAGAAGTTCATTTATGGACTTAAGCAAGCTTCTCGACAATGTTATATTAAGTTCCATAATACCATTACCTCCTTTGGGTTTCAAGAAAACATTGTTGATCAGTGTATATACCTGAAGATTAGTGGGAGTAAGTTTGCATTTTTGGTCTTATATGTCGATGACATACTTATTGCAAGCAGTGATTTGGGACTATTACGTCAAACTAAAGATTTCCTATCAAGCAACTTTGAGATGAAAGATATGGGAGAGGCGTCTTATTTGATCGGGGTGGAAATATCTCGAGACATATCACAAAGGACATTAGGGTTGTCTCAGAAAGCCTATATCAGTAAAGTTTTAAAAAGATTTAACATGGTAAAATGTAATCCCGATGATGTTCCTATTCAGAAAGGGGATAAGTTCAGCTTAAGTATGTGTCCTAAGACTGAGCTAGAACGAAACACCATGAAAAACTTTCCTTATGCATCTCTGGTTGGAAGCTTAATGTATGCGTAGGTCTGTACAAGACCTGACATAAGTTTTGCAGTAGGTATGTTGGGTCGATATCAGTCCAACCCTGGAATGGGTCATTGGAGTGCGGCTAAGAATGTTTTAAGGTACTTGAAGGGAACAAGGGACAAAATGCTCACTTATAGACATACTGATCAGCTTGAGGTTATTGGATATGCTGACTCAGATTTTGGAGGATGCGTGGACTCAAGGAAAAGCACCTTTCGTTACGTATTTGTTTTAGCTGGGGGAGCAATCTCCTGGAAAAGTGCTAAACAAATAATTATTGCCTCATCCACTATGGAAGCTGAATTTGTAGCGTGCTTTGAGGCTACTATTCAAGCTTTATGGTTGCGGAATTTTCTTTCAGGGCTTAGCATTGTGAATTCTGTTGCAAGGCCGTTGAGAATTTATTGTGATAATACCGCAGCTGTCTTCTTTTCGAAGAATGACAAGTATTCTAAAGGAATAAAGCACATGGAAATGAAATACTTGTCAGTTAAGGAGGAAGTTCGGAAAAACACTGTGTCAATTGAGCACATTATGACTAGTGCTAATATAGCAGATCCTTTAACTAAGGTATTACCTCCAAAGACATTTTTGAAGCATGTTATTGATATGGGTCTTGAGGATAATCATTCAGGCTTTTCGTTTATGTTTGGATCATACTAGTGCTTTGTAATGATGACACTTATGTTTTGATTAATCGACTTATGTTTTATTGTGATGATGATTTCCGAACAATTTTCTGTATCGTATTATTGTTATTGTATACATTGTTGTTGCACGATTAACAGAATCGGTCCTTTTCCTCAAGGACATTATTTGGGGATTATGTTTGCTCCTTGTACAGACTGATTATTCTAAGTGATTGGTCTGTAGTACATGGAAGGACCACTTCTCTTTTATAGTAGTGTCTCCGCCATGACTCAACCAGTTGTTCAGGGATGATCAGGGTAATTAAGATAAACTCATTATGTGTTCATTTAACCGTCTACGCGTCTTATGTTATACTTAAGCGTGACATTATGTTTTGATCAGTAATATGGTCCAAGTGGGAGAATGTAAGAATTATTATTTAATTCTCTGTTATGTGGACCTAATTACCGATGTCAGTCATCTTGATTAATAACGGTTAAATATAATGTTCCGGGTTTTTAGTAGGAGTAATAGATTAATTGGATTACGGTTAATGTTTATAGGCCATTAACATATCAGGCCCACTTATCTTATTAAGCCCCTCCTGCCACCTCTCTATATAAGCAACACCTGTTTGTGCTTTAACCTAATTCATTGATATTAAGAAAATACACATAAAGAAAGTGAATTAGAGAATAAGGAAGGCAGGAGAAGGCAAAACAATAAGGGTTCATCTTTTATCTTTCTCAAGTGATTTTATTATCAGATCTAATGGCTACGTCACGTAAGTACCTCTCAGTAATTATCGCTTTAATCAAGATCCTATAATTTATGTTTACAATTAGAGATAAGAAATCTACCGGCTTGTTTTCATTTGTCTGATAAGGTGATGACATAACTGATTTGTCCGGCCCGTACGGAGTATTTGATGGAGTTATATGAAGTCCTAAGCTGGAAAAAAAATCCGTAGTTAGGTCCGAATCTTACCCTTCATGTAACACCCGGAAATGTACCTTATTTTTCAGCAAATTTAAGTAACACCCGGAAATGTTTTACGGATACCTTTCAGCAAATTTAAGTTTTAATTTAGAATTTTATGTTCCGAGTCGAATTTAGAATTTCCGAGTTCGTATTTAGAATTTCCGCGTGATTCCATGAGAATCCCGTCTTAAGGCGAGTTTGACTTTTGTTGACTTTTTCCCATAAATATCTCATACTCCCTTAATCTATTTCATTCAACACAAACCAAAACCCTTACTTCTTCCTTAAGCAAATATCAAAAACCCTTGCCTCCAATTTTGATCCATCTTTGAATCACCGTATCTCCTTCGTTTCTTATTGGAATTCACGTAAGTTTCGTCTCATTCTTCCCCTCTTACCTTCCCTCTATCCGTATTGGTAATAAAATTACCGTCTTTCTCGCTTTTTAAATTATCCGTCTTTCTCAAGGTGAATATATTCATCTTTTATTATCTAATTGTATTTAGGTGGAGACTAGGAAGGTTAAATCGATTAAAGACCGCGTAAAGGTAACGGTGAAGGGTTACTCGATATCATTTACGTGTTTTACATGTTTTCTTATAGCTAGAAATCGTATTAGAATACGATTAGTAAGTTAGGATCATGTTATGGATGATGATTGTTGTTATTTGATGATTGTTGATGATGAATATTGATTATTGATAGTTATTAGAAATTGATTATGAGAATTGGAAATGATAGGATTGAATTTTATGTTGAAGGCTCTCGGGTGAATTGGTAACACATGTCACGGGCGTGAAATACAAGTCACGGTCGTGACTTGTGCAGTTTCACTACACTGACCCCCTTTTCGTAAAATGATCATATCTCCTTCGTTACTTGCTTGTTTTGGGCTTGTGACCTATCGTTGGAACCGTAAGAGGATAAGCTATCACCTCGATTTAGAATTTCTGCATTTTCATATATAGAACTCTAGTTATGACAGTTGGAAGTGAACCCTTGTTTTAGTAGTTTCCAAACTTGTTGTTTTGGATAGGTATCTATGTTTTTTATTCATTATCTTCATAAACGTGTTCTATATGCTTATGTATCCATGTATTGACTCATGTTTATCATATTTAAAACTTATATGATCCCTCATTCTCGTTTTTGTGACGGTTTTCGATATGTTCCCACTTTGAGTCGGTTTTCACAAATGTTACGGTTTGAGCACGGTTTTGTCTTGTGCTTTGTACTCTCATTCCCTTGGCTACCTTCCCGTTCGTAAGGCTGGAATGTCGGAACGGAGAGGATCCTACTGCTTAATTGCATGTGTAGTGGGCATACGACGACGTTGTTGGGAGTTGAACGCTATGCGTTGTTCGACCCGGCCGTCAAATGTTGTGTACTTGCGAGGTGGTGTTATTTGCATGTAGCGTACCGCATGTTATGAGGCTTGAGCTCCTTTTCCGCCTCTTTCGTGAATTGATCTACCGAATTTGGGTCCGGCTTTTTCTTTTGTAAGACCGAGTCTTGGATGCGAAACGTTGTTATCGCATGTCGATCGGAAAATGTGATTCCGAGAATCTGGCCAGGTTTAATTAGGAGCCGTTTTAAAGTATCGTTCCTACCAGGAGGAAATTAGTCCACATATACGAAATGAATTGAATCGTGTATGCGTTCAGGGAAATGCTTATCTCGTGGATGCCTTTTAATCATACTTGCCATGTACACGGTGCTATTGCGTTTCATTTACCGTGAGAGATGTCGTCTTTGTGTCGTCGTTCTTGAATGCGTGATTTCATGATATTATTCATGGTCATTGCATGATTGGGCACCGTCTATGTATTGGGTTATTTGAATGGATGATAACATGATGGATGTATTCATGGTAATCGCATGACTTGGCATGGTTTGTTTGTCGCGTCTCAATCTTATCAAACAATTATAACGCTAACGGTGAATGCAAGCCCCTAGTGAGCCATATTTCGGTCGGGTTGCCTAAGAATGTCTTCCCCGAGTCTTTGTATAACATGATGGATTCGGCTTTGTATTCCATATGCTCTTATCATTATATATTGAATTGCCTATCTATCCTTATCGTATCTCACATGTATATCTATATGTATGCATGCTCTACTTTTGTATTTCCTTCTATGTACGTTTAATGTGATATTGCTGGGAGAACCCGGAGTTACTCCCCACTGACTGTGGCGTTCATGTTTTTCATGGATGAACAGGTTGCTTGCATGGATGGCTTTTTGCTTATGCTATTTTGGGTTCGGGTGTGAGCTAGCGGGCGTTGTCCCTGGAAGATTCACCTCTAGTCGTTTTTAGCTAGTTTGCTAAACACTTTTACTTTGTTAACATTTTGAGAGACCCCGTCTCTTGGTTGTATTTCGTACTTAGTTTGTAATATTATGACACTCCTCGTATTTTCTATCTTGCATGTATAAAAGGTTTTAAAAGTTTCATATTTCCGCTATATAATTCACATGCTTGTATGTTTTATATTTCCGCATTCGCGAGGGTTGTCACACTTCACTCATCCCACAATTCCACCTAATGAAAATATTACCCATCAACAATAGCAAGTTCGAATCTACAACACAAATGCCGACCTTGCTCGCGTGATTATATATCTGAACAAAAACGCAATGATAAAATAGAAATATAGTGAACTAAGATAATATAATACTAACCTACCAAAAACTGATGCGTAAGAACAACGCAGAGAGAGAAAACCAAAAAAACCCAAAAATTTTCTAATCTGATCCACCACATCCAGCCACCTCCTCTCGACACCCTTGCTCCTCTATCCAACGACCGACCGCCAGAGATGAGGCAGATTTTTTGCTCATCTCCGGCGGAACAATTCACTGTATTTGTTTAGATACCCGTCTCCGATCATGGTCGCCGACATTTGTGAAGTGCGACTCCGCTATTGTCTCACCTGGAAAGCATCGATTTTCAACCGGATTGCCTTAACACTGTTTAATTACTGGGTTGTCGTTAGTTTCAGCCTTTAATTGAAGTCGCTCCTGCTCTAGCTTCGCTTTTAAATCAGTTTGTCTGTTCCGGTGACCGTTGTTGTGGGATTTTTGGGTCCTTTTAAAACCGGAAACAGTGTTCCCCTCCCCTAGCCCCTTCCCCCATTGTTTCATGGTTTCAATTAGTTCTCTTTTGAGGCGCTGTAGAGATGAAAATGGTAAGTCGGCTCTTGTACTAACGGGTATCGTTGTTTTTGGACTGACATAGTGTTCCCCTACCCCTCGCCCCTTCCCCCACTTGTTAGTCCAGGGAGAACATGCTTTTTTGTAATCCCTTGCCTGATTATTATTCTCATCTTTTTTTGTTGTCTTTTGTTTCCCTTGTCGTGGTCAGACTAGACACCTCTGGGTTAGGCTAGCCGTTGCTATTAGGTCCGAGGAGTCACTAGCTTCGTGTGGGTTAATTATTTCAGTTGTCTTGTTAATCCTTCTGGTTGTTTGATGGATTTTTTCCCTGTGAGATTAGGGTGGAGTATGTACCATTACTTATGTATATGGTGAGTCCTTGATCGCTTGGGTTTTAATTGGGGTGAATTGTTGGATCGTGTTGATATGAGCCTGGTTGTGGAGTTGGTTGGCTCGCTGTGGTGGTTTTCTTCTTCATGAAAGGACTTTGTTGGAATGTTAGAGGATTAAATAACCCTCTTGCTCCTACTATTGCGAAGACTAAAGCTATTCTTTCCAATTCTTACTATAATTTTCTGTTCTTATCTGAAACAAAATGTAATGTAGACTTAGTTGATTCTATCTTTCGTTCTTTGGGATTTACTAGAAGCTTTGGTGTTGATGCTCGTGAAACTAAAGAAGGCCTCTGGTTTGGTTTTAGGTCCGATGCTAATTTTGAGTGTATTTTCGCCTGTCAAAATTTCATTATCGTCAAAGTCATACAATGCAAAGATAGTTTTTGGTACTTGTGTCTTATCTATGGTGAACCAGTCACTCATAAACGAGAAGTTGTTTGGACTTCTCTTAGTCATTGGATCCGCTCTTTTGAAAACCCTTTTCTCCTTTTGGGGGATTTTAACCAAGTGGATTACCAAGAAGACAAATGGGGAGGCAGTAAAGGACGGATCACTGGTGCTTCGCTATTTATTAAATGGAAGGCTGAACATTTTTTTATGGACATTCCATATAAGGGGCCAAGATTTACATGGTGTAATATGAGGGAAGATAATAGTGTAGTATTGGAACGGCTTGATAAAGGTTACGGATCGTGGGATTGGAATGACATTTTTCCGAATTCGGGTATTACTCACCTCCCCATTCAAGTTTCGGACCATGCGCCTATTATTTTTGAAACGGACTTACTTATTTGTAATGGCAAAAGACCTTATAGAATGGAGGCTTGGAACCTGGATTATGATTAATGTATTTGCTTAGTTCGTGATGAATGGCCTTGTCCTGTCTCAGGCTCTGTTTCTGTCCGGATGATTCGTAAATTATCTAGAGCCAGAAACTGTATGCGTCTCTGGTCTATATCTAAGAGAAAAGAATGGAATAAGAAATGGAGTGACTTTGATGACACTTTGGTAAAAGGTTTGCAGGAAATTGAGACTATGGGAGCGACTAGAGCTTTCACTACTGCCTATGCTAGTCAAGTGGAGTATGCTAAGGTTTCGGCTAAATATTGGAAACAACGTGCCAAGATTAAATGGAACTCTGAGGGTGATACTTGCTTCAAATACTTCTTTAATTGGGTTAAGGGTAGGGCGAGCAGGAATTATATTGCTGGGATTAAAATGGATAATGGGGAGTGGAACTTCGACTGTGAGGTTACTAAGAGATTATTCGTACAATTCTATGCTGGTCTTTTTAAGGAAGGAGCGAATGCGATCTCTTTTGAGGAGTACTTCCCTTCAGTCAAAAGTTTGTTTAATGTCAATAAAAGGTTCCTTTCTCCGGATGACAGAGATGCTCTTGGTACGCGTTTCTGTTCTAAGGAGGTTCGTACAGCAGTGTTTCAACTGGGTCCGCTTAAATCTCCGGGACCAGATGGTATTCCTGCTATTTTCTTCCATAAATGTTGGCACTTTATTAAACATGATGTTATTAGGACCGTCCTAGCTATTCTTAATGGTAATAGTTCACCAAAATTCCTGAATAAGACTTTCCTAGTGCTTATTCCTAAAACTAGTGCCCCTGAAACAGTTGATAACTTCCGTCCTATCAGTCTGTGTAATGTCATAATGAAAATTATTACAAGGTGTATTACAAATAGATTGAAGAAGTTCATGGGTAAATTAGTGGGTGAATTCCAAAATGCTTTTGTTCCCGGGAGGAATATTAGTGATAATATATTGATTACTAATGAAATTTTACAAAAGATCACTTTATCTAAAAATGGTAGGATGGGTAGGATGGCTTTTAAACCGGATATGAGCAAAGCTTATGACCGCTTGGATTGGAACTTTATCAGACTGATTATGAGGTGTATTACGACGGTGTCGTATGAAATCTTAGTTAATAGAGTTCCTTCAAGGCGTATCCAACCGACTTGTGGTCTTCGTCAGGGCGATCCTCTTTCTCCTTATATCTTTGTATTGTGTACTGAGATTCTGTCCTTAAACATTCTTAGTATGGAGAAGGATGGGCTTATACGCGGAATAAAGATTAGCAGAAACAGTATACCTATCTCTCATATGCTTTTCGCAGACGACTCTATGTTTTTTATTGAAGGTAATCCTAAAAGTTGCGTTAATTTGAACAAAGTTATTAAGGATTACTGTCAAGCCTCGGGTCAAGTTATTAATGATAACAAATCTTCGATGACTATAAGTTCGGGTTCCAGCCTTTCTTTTGCTCGAAAATGTGTGAAGACCTTTAATATATCTTGTGGCACTAATATGGGTTTCTACTTGGGTATTCCTACTGATGTGGGACTCTCAGGTCGCAGTAAAACTAAACGGGAAATTTTTGAGTTTATCATTGACAAGGTTCGGAAGCGGTTATCTTCATGGAATTGTATTCTTCTTTCATCGGCTGGTAGATTGGCTTTGATTTCTTCTGTCTTGTCCTCCCTCTCTGTTTACTTTCTATCGGTATTTAAAATACCGGTAAGTGTGACTAAAAGATTAGATTCTATCTTGTCACATTTTTGGTGGGCGGGTCACAAGAAATCTTCTTCTATTAGTTGGTGTAGTAGGCTTTTCCTAAGTCAACCTAAAGGAAATGGTGGTCTAGGTATTAGACGTATGAAGGAGTTTAATCAAGCACTTTTAGCAAAGATTGGATGGAGACTCATCACCCACCCAAACTCTATTCTTAATAAGTCTATTGGTGCTAAATATGGGTTAAAATGGCAGGATGGTGATCTGCTTTTTAATGATGGCAAGTAGGGCAGAGCATGGATCGGATATCCGATCCGAATCCGATTTTCGGTTCGGATATTTGATCCGAAAAAACAAAATTTCATTATCCATGATCTGATCCGAAAGAGTCGAATATCCGAAATTCACTATCCGAAAAAATCGGATTGGGTATCCGATATCCAATATCTGATCCGAAAATTCCAATTTTCATTCTTAAACACAAAATCAAACATAAATTGGTTCATTTGCCTAATTATCAAATTTGTAAAACACAAAAAATTAAAATTAATACATTCAATAAACAAGCAATAAAGAAACCCTATCAATTTTCATCTTACATAAAATTAGGATACCAAGATCTGAATTTTAATATATGAAATAAGGGGAAAAAATGAGATCGCAATTATAACTGAATGGTGGCGGCGCCGGTGGTGGTTGCTGCATTGTTTACGGCGACGCCGGTGGAGTGAAGAGGCCGACGAGTGAAGCAGATGGACAAGCGGAGCGACAGCGGTTGCGTCGTCGTGTGAAACGGTTTCGTCGTCGTCGAGTGTAGCGTTGTTCGTGTCGTCGCGTTTGGCGTTTCAATTGTCAAAGGTTATAGGTGGTTGATGGATGAATTTTAGTGATGGTATAATGAGTATAAATGAAATACAGAAGGTTTGAGTGGGAGGGAGGGAGATATGACAGCTGAAGTATGTTAGTATGTTAGTAGGGTATAGTTTGTATTAGGTTGAACTAGATGGGCTTTCCTACATTATATACTCTCCCAAGCCCATCCATTTCAGAGAAAAAAAATAAGAAAATTTTGGATCGGATACGGATATCCGAAATTTTGAGACTAGGTATCCGTATCCGATCCGATATCCGAATATTTCGAATCGGATATCCGATCCGAAACCTAATTTCGGATCGGATATCCAACTTTTCGGATCGGATTCGAATCAGATATCGGATCGGTTCGGATAATCGGATTTTTTGCTCAGCCCTAATGGCAAGTGTAGTTCTTCATGGGGATGGAAAGGTATTGTCTGGGGCCTTCAACTAATTAAACCTCGTATAGCTTGGAACATCTCTCCATCTTCTGATCTTCGTGTCTGGGATACTAAATGGGTTAATGGAACTGTGCCAAAACCTAAATGTTTAGAACTTCTTACTGGGTCTCCTAATTTGAGCAATTTGAAAATCAAAAATCTTATTTATAACAACAATTGCTGGAACCATGGGCTCGTGACAATGTTTTTTTATCAAAGTTGTGTGAAGGACATTCTTGCTATTCCGATTAGGTGCTCTGAAGGTAGCGACAACGTTTTCTGGTCGGCGTCGTCGACTGGGAATTACTCGGCCAAGATTGGCTATCACATTGCACTACAAAATCTTTGGAATTCCTCGGCTACCCCTAAGGACCGCTCAAGAGTTCCAATTGCTTATATGGGTGTTTTTCAAAAAATTCTATGGAACCTACCAGGACCAAGAAGTTGGATCATTCTTATTTGGAAACTTCTCACTGAAACTTTGCCTACTGGAGAAGGCTTCTTAAAAAGGGGTTTTGATGGATCCTTTACTTGCTTGCTATGTGATTCCCAGCAAACGGAAACGCCTATCCATCTTTTCCGTGATTGTTCTTTTGCTAACAGACTTTGGGCCGGAAGCCTTCTGGGGATTAGGGCTCAGTCAGGGGATAATTTGACCGTGCAGTCTTCGGTGTGCAATTGGCTTTCTGTTCTTTTGAAGGTTAATAATAAACAAGAGGCGTGTCTTTCCTTCTTGTGTACTATCTGGACTATTTGGGTAGTAAGGTGCAGAAAGGTCTTT
Source organism: Heliosperma pusillum (assembly GCA_022085475.1). Taxonomy (NCBI): domain Eukaryota; kingdom Viridiplantae; phylum Streptophyta; class Magnoliopsida; order Caryophyllales; family Caryophyllaceae; genus Heliosperma; species Heliosperma pusillum. The sequence goes on along the minus strand of JAIUZE010006338.1, from coordinate 28,306 downwards.
GATAATACCGAGTGTTCTCCAATTGGTGCTATCTTACTTTACCAAGAGTCGTTTAACCTGGCTCTTTCTGCTGAAGACAAGAAATCGGGGTCTATTGATTTCCAAACTCGTTTGGAGGAAGACATATCTAACCTTAGGAATGAAGTCTCCTACCCGTTGATTCAGAGTTCTCTGAGTTGCTCTCAGCCTGATATTTATGTAGATGCTGCGTGGTCTAAGGTTCTTGCTGCTGGGTTTGGTGGGTGTATCATGTTTGGTAATAATGTTGTATCAGAATTCTGTATCAAAGGACGTGCTGAGAATGTCGAGCAAGCAGAAGCATTGACAATTAGGGAGGCATTGAAGTGGGCGTTGTCTCATAACATCCTTCATATTAATGTTTTCTCTGATTGTCTGCAGGTTCTTGCTCAGGTCCTGAAGTTCTCCCAACTTAAGCACTGGACTAGGAATAAGATTGATGACATCATTCATCTGGCGGCTAACTTTCATTGTATTTCTTTTGCCTTCGTTCCTAGAATTTGTAATAAAGCCGCTCATAGACTAGCTAAGCGTGCTATTAAATTGTAAAACTCGTTAATCCGATTGTCAAAAAAAAAAAAAAAAAAAAAAAAAGATAATATAATACTGCCGATGTTGTTTGAAATAATTTATTACTTGGAGTATTATATGATGATGGACATAATGCTAAAATCAGTAGGTCTTGCTTGCGACGGATCGGATCTTGCGACGGGTATTTTGTGAGAGGAAATGGGTAGAGGGGACAAGGTGGGCACCCCCCATGTGCTTCTCCACTCACCCTTGATGGGTATTTTGTGAGAGAATATGGTATCCGTCTTAAGCTTGCGACGGATAGTGTCCGTCACAAATGAGAATTTGTGTGCTAAAATAGCAAGATATAATGACAGAAGAAAAATACAATAATAAATGTTTAAAACATACGTATCTCAAGTACAAAAAACGTCAAAAATACAGGCTACATTTGTCATGCATTAACATTTTTATAATTCCTGATGAACACGCCTATTACGCTGTACCTCTAAAAATAGTAACGTAATTAAAGCGCAAACCTTGGCAAGACTATTGTAATTAATGGGTAATAGATCCTAGGAAGCATCAATCTCTAGATTTGGCGTAAGAGTGACAAACTCATCTTCCTTGAGAAAAATTGTTTTCCCACTTTTATCAACAACTTGCACCTCTGCTCCAACAATGTCCAACATGATCTATGATTCAGCAGAAACAATATTAACTTCTTACCTTTGATCATCTTCATTAACTACAAAAAAATCTGCTTATTTCAGACAAATTTTCGAACATATTTCCATGATTCAGCAGTTGAAAGACAATTAGTAAGCTAAGTGGTTGAACACAAGACTCACACACCAAAGACATGGTGTAATCTCATTAATTGATACTCCCTGCGTCCCGGTCAAATGTTGTTCTATTTCTTTTTAGGGTGTCTCGGTCAATTATTGTTCTTTTTATATTAGGAAGTATTTCTATGACTAATATGATCACTCAATGTGACTATTGTCCATTTTTTATTCACTAAGTGGAACCACAAATGCTCCCTTACTCTTTCTTTAGTCTTTATGACAAAATGAAAAGAAAACAATTGACCGGAACAAAAGGAGTATCTTTTAAAAAGACATTCAGAAGTAAATAAGTAGCAAACCCGCAAATATATCACACTATAATGCAACAAACAAATATAAATCGACCCAAGACATGAATGCAAGGTTATGAACTCAAAAAAACACAACCAAAGATTAGATAGTCTCTACTCTCTACTTTTCTCCAATCACTGGAATCGATTCATAACAAAGCAATAATTCTTACTTCACAAATTCTTACTTAGTATATTCAATTAAACGCCAGGGCAATAACTTAGGAATCAGCTACTATTTATTTAGTTGACAAATTATTGGAATCAGCTACTCCCTCCGTCCGTCATTTATTTACCTTTGCTTTTGGCATAGAAATTGAGGAGAAGGGAGGGGACCATTTGTGGACATATACATTAGACGACAAGTGGACAATAGTCCATTGAGAGATCAAAATGCATGTATAAAAACGTCTTAATGTAGAAAGGTAAACAAATGAATCAAACGCCCAAAAATAGAAATGGTAAACAAATGATCGGGACGGAGAGAGTACTATTTATTTAGTTTATTTAATTGTATACTTCCTGCGTTCCATTTGATTGTATACGTTTGTTTTATCACATATGCCAATGACTTTATTACTATAGTGTACTTTGGTGAAAAGAAAAGGTCAGAGTAATGGACTAGTGTTTGGTAAAACGATATGAAAGTGGACAATTTCGATCCTCTCTATTTTTTCTCTTCATTTCCTCTCTAATATATACATATTATATTATATATCTTGTTCCACTCATTTACCTTTTTTTATTCAAATGTATTTACAATCACCCGATCTATACCGAATTAGATCTGAACCACTAAAAACAACTTACCTCTCCATTTCTTTTAGGAAATGGAGAGGATCTTGACTCGAGAGTGGGGTGGGTGTTTTGTTTTAGAATCTAGATAGTGTGTTTAGACCATCTCCAACCATGAAAAATTCTCTTCCTCATCCCACTCTTTCTCATCACTTCTCACTCATACACCTCACCATTCCTCAACTTTTCAATTTAGCATAAACATACTTCTCCAACAATGATTTACTATTACTACTCGTCACATTTTTTTTAATTAATCCAAACATTATCAATAGTGGTCTCTAATTGTAGAGAAAAATAAAATAAACATTTTAACATAATTTTTATAATTTTTATTTATTATTTTCATATTGAAATTGGTAAAAAAAAAAAGAAAAGAAATGCCCACTTTATCTATCCTAGTGCACACTTTATCTCTTCTCTCTTCTTTTCCCTTTATGCATGCACTCACAAGCCTATTATTTTAATTACTCTGCACTGCGCGTTCTCTTCCTCAACTGCAAGCGGAAGATAGTATTCCTCATCCCAAATTTTACTCCACCTGGCATTTTTTTTGTACGGCGATGAGGGACGCTGAATAGAAATTTGGCGTTGGAGATGCTCTTAGAGTTGTAGTGTGCTGCTACAAGCCTACAATGGACTTTTGGTGATGTTAATGTGTTTGTGAGTGTATTTGTGTTTGGGCTTAAATTGCACCATGTTGCATGTACTGACGTAATTTATAGAACTGATAAGTCTGACCCGACACGAGTGACCAGACCCGAATCTAAGTAAACTCGATTCGATAGACCTTGAGAATTTTTTGAACTGAAACCGACCCTACCCGACTAGATGACGACCCGTAACCTGACGCGCACCGATAATCAGTGACCCGAACTCCGCCCAAACATGACCCGAAATTGATCTGACCCAACCCGATATTGACCCGATTAAATTGATAGCCTGTCAATTATTAAGTTTAATATTGATCAAAATGGAAGTGATTTAGTGTTTAGATTTCATATGTATGACTTAATAATGAAGTAACTAAGCCAACTAATGGTTAAAAAAATTGATGGTGAAAATGTTTAGATTTCTTATGTATTAAGCTTAATATTGATCAAAATGAAATGACCAACCCGATACTATACATCATTTGACCAGAAATGACCCGGCCCGAACCCAACCCTACTCGACCCGAAAGGGTTGGCTGACCCGATCTGACACGAACCCGATATGACCCAACTTGACCCAAACCCGATCCGACTGACCCGATTGCCAACTCTAGATGTAATTCATAAAACACGTTTCTCCAATTTAGAGCATGTTGATTTTCACCCAAAAAAATTAGAGGATGGTGATATATTTGATTTGGATTGGCTAAACTTTTTTGTGTGTCCATCTTAGATAGAACTAACAGGGTTGAACAAACGGGTTTGGGTCGGATAGTTTCGCGGGTAAGTGTGTCTTGGTTGGGTAAAATACCGGTCAAGTCTAACGGGTTTTAGGTTGGGTTCGGGAAAAAATGGGTCGATCATTTTTTTGACATTTTGAAAAGCTTCTTTAATGACATAATTCCTATTATCTATACGTTTTATCTCCTCCAACACGTTTAAGTCATCTTAATTGTCACCATACTCACTAGGGATGTCAATGGTAGGGTATGGTCTAGGTATGGTCCTATAAGATCCAGGCCAATATCTATGGTACCATTGTACCAACGTTGGACCCATATCTTACCCTCATCCGATGGGTCCAAAATACCCAGACCCATATCCAAACCCTACGGATCTGGGTAACCATGTGGGTCCAAAATGATTAAAAAAGTTTAGCATAATGTATAAAAAAAAAGTATTCGGCAAGTTGGTATACTTGATAGTACGTCACTACTCCTGAAACTACAAAAGGAAACCAAGTCTTACAAATATTTTACAACTTTGGCATCATGACAGTATAGTTGGACTACTTATGTAGTCGTATAGTTGAATACTTTCTAATTTATTTTTTTATTATTGTTAATAAAAATGAGTTTAGCGTATGATCTGGGTGAGTTGGGTAGATTCAGATCCAGAGCCCTTTTAAATCACTGGATCTATAACCTATAATCCTACTCGAATTCATTGGGGCCAATAGTTTGGGACCCATATCCTATCCATTATGGTTGGGTCTTGTGGATCTGGGTAGGGTACATTATCCATTGTCATCCATAATACTCACCATCACCGGTTCACCACTACCACCATCATAAATTCATTATTAGTCATCATCATTATCTTCACTAACTCGCAAGGTACAAAGTGATGATGTGATAAGGTGGCAGTGATGTCTGGCACACTGTTTAAAATTAGTAGGTGGCAATGATGACGTGACACGGAGTTCAAGCTTACGCGCGGTATTAAGTGATGAGGTGTCACTACTGACATGGAATGCGGTTCAACGTAATACGGTGAGAGTGATGGTGTGACATGCATTTCGAGATGATGAGGTGGCATGTGGTTTGAGGGGATGACGTTGTATATATACATATTTTTCCTCGAAATCTTGTAAGTTAAAACTTACTTGATTGTGTATTTTAAGGAAGATATATTGTCTTGACCTAACGATCAACCCTCTACGGATCATATTTTGCCCTGCTTTTTACTAGTCAAAACAGGTTCGGTATCTTTTGGATTCGGGGTGAAAAAATCTGGTTTTTATGGCTTATTTACAGGTTATTTAAAGGTTGGGTAATGGTCGGTTTTTGGGTCGGGTTAGATTTTGACAGGTCTAATATTCTTAGATCATCTACATTCCAGATTTATGGGTGATTTTTAGATGGATGTAGGGTTAGACGATCTCTAAAAGCGAGCTTTTTTATTCTTTAAGTTTTCATTTTTCATCATTTCTCACTCATCTACCTCATCATTCAATTTATCAATTTACTACAAATTTATTCTTCCAACCATGATTTGCTCTTCTTACTCATCATCTCACTTAATTGAGTGTGGATCCTTTGTCCCCTTTTCGTGTCTTATCTTGTGTCTCACTTGTTTAATCTTCTAACACCTCATCCTTATATGATATTTAAATACTTATTTTTAATATTTAATAATGTGATATAAAATAAAACACGAAAATAGGACGGAATTTTACTTATATTATTAATTTTTACCCTTTTTGGCAAACACCGCCTAACATTTGTCTCATTTTCATAAACGCCTACCTAACGTTTCTAATTTTGCACGAAACTACCTAAATGTTTTTTAAATCTTTGTCAAAAACTACCGAAACCCAATTGACGAAGAATTAAGTCAATTTTCCGGCCATTGACTTACTTCACGTGAAAGTGGACATTTTTACTGTGTAATTTCCCCCCTCCAAAACACAAAACAAAAGACTGCCTTGATTCCCTTCCTTAGTCATTTCATCTCCCCCAAATCCCCTTCTTCATTTCCTACAAAACAAAGTTATATTCCTCGTGTCTTCTTTGTATGATGAAACTTCATTATGTTGGCATGATTTTTGATATTGGTTGATTTGATTTTACTATAATGATTGTTGATAGTGATTTTATTGGCTTAAATTTTGGAATTGATGCGTTGATTTAAATTGGAGGAATTTGTGATTTCAAAAGATTTGCTTTAAAACCAAAACCATTTTGCTTTTCTACAAAGTTATATGATGAGTATTAAATTTCATGAAAATGGTTTTGATTATTTGGAAAAATTATGTTATCGGTTTTGAAACGGTTTTGGTAAAGGGGTAGGTTATTCCTTATAAGAGACCTCTTATACATAACTTTTGGAGGGGGTTAGTTAATCGAGACCCTGTCCAATCTTCCTCGATCTTTGGGGCCGACCCTTAGAGGGGTGTACACACTCGGAATTCTAGGACAGTTTTAGTACATTGGTGAATCTCATCTTATCCGAACTAGGGCGAGTGAATTCTTTTCAAGCGACTTATCCAAACGTGTACCGATTTTGGTAAGCGATGGAAAGAATGACTTTCTTCCGAATTGCAAATATCTTGAAAGATTGTGGACTTGAATCATTGGATATACCTATGTTTTACAATTTAATTTTAAAATGTATTTTAAATTACGACTTTATGATTTACTAACTCTTCCTCTTTGGACTGTTTACCTTACTCAACAATGATATTGACCATTTTCTTGTTTTGTCCTCGTTTGGGACCGCGGTGATCACTATTACGTGTGAGAATTTCGTGTGATAGGTACCACTAGAAAACAAACACGGGAGTCTCGGGAAAGCGCACTCACTTAGAATATTTGAAGTTTAAGCTTTAAAACATTTGTCGGATTTTGGACTTATAAATTTAATTGCTTTCGCTTAAGAACTTGTATTGTTGTAATCAAAGTTCTGTCACTTTGGTTCTATCACAATTAGAGATTACCTCTTTTACTATGTCATGGTATTATTAAACCACATTTGTTTACATTGTGATTTGTGACACATGCACCCATGATCCTATTTTATATAAAGTTGAAAATTTTAAACTAAAGGATATTAATGGTGTTAAGAAGTGGTATCAGAGCAACCCTGCGATCATATGCTGATCATGTGGTAAGGAGTACCCGGGTCACCCACCTAGTGAAGGAGGATTTTTAGGCTTGACTGTGGCCGGATGATGAAGCACAACGAGGACGTTGCGTTCTTCAAGTGAGGCGTGTAATCCTCTATCTATTAAAATCCAAGCAAATACTGCATCCTCATGAAGCCACATCTGCAGTCCAGTCAGCAATTTTCATTTTTTCAAGTGAGACCCACCACTTATGCACATGATTTTTATTTTTATTTCTAATTTTCTAAGTTGAACTCAGTTTCGGAAATGTCAATGAGAATTTCTACGTTGAACTCAGTTTCGGAAATTTTTCAATCTTACTCACGAGGATATTAAACTGGATGTTATTAATCTGGATTTTTTTAAATAAAAATTTAATCAACAAAAATTAATGTGGATATTAATCTGGATTTTTTTTAACGACGAAAATTTATTCAACTTTAACCGTGAGAGGATTACGGGCGAAATATTTACAGTAGGGTATTCGATAATTTTCAACTTTAAGCGTGAGAGGTACAATAAAATATTTACGAGAAATATTTAATTTGGATTGATAATAATAACAAAAAAAGAAAGGAAGATCAATAATCCGTAGAAACATTTAAACACAACAGTGGTGTTGTATTTTATTCTAATCTTCTACTAAAAAAAATTTAAAATCTTCAATCCATAAAAAAAAAACATATTCAAATACAGTACTAAGTAAAAATTGAAATACAAAAGTTGTAAAATAAAATCGAAAATTAAATATTTACCAACCAAAAATCAAGCTTTTGAGACATGCAATCAAAGATCTCACATTTTATATCATACCATTCGATTTCTAAAAAAAAGGAAAAGATGGGTATGATTCGTAGTATAAGTAATTTTTCGTACTGGTTAGAAAGTTGATTTGGCTAATGGTTATGAAGAAGATAAGGTGAAAGATGGTTTTTTAGTTGATGTTCATGTAGACAATGATACTTTAGAATCCAATGTAGAATATTTATTTAGATGGAAGAGCTTACTTTATTTTATTTATATGATACAAGGGATGGTACAAAGATAGAAGATGGAGGCTCATGGCTAGAGGTAGAGATATATTGGAATATGGGAGCTGGAGTGATAGGCGGTGGGGGGTGAGTTAGGGTTTAGGTTGTGAGAGGGAGAGTGTTTTATTAATTCAGTAATTTGGGCTCAATCGGTCCTCCAATTTTCCAAGTGAGATGCAGTTTTTATCTGATTGATTCTACTCACAATTCACAAATAACACTCCATAAATATTTACTAGAAATAAATTTATTATTGAGTTAAAAAAAATTAACACAAATTCTCATTGAATACGGGTATATCCGTATTCAATTAAGATAAGTAGGATTATCTCTTATAACAAAGCAAGTGTGGGGGCAATTGGAAAATCAAGAGGATTCCAACTTGCCTTTTTGTGTAAAGCAACCTGACCCTTATTCATTGAAAACGGATATGTCCGTCTTTAATGAGACATGTTGAAAACTTAATTTATTGATTATTAGTATTTGGGTCATTTTAAAATGTGCCAAAAAGACTTATGTTAATAATCAGTAACTCTTCTGTACGACGGTCTCATACCATGTTTTTTCGTAAAATGTAATCACTTTTAGATCTATAGTAACCATTTTTTTTGGTAAATAGTGACCATCTGAAAAAATAATATAGTCATTTTTTACTCTAAAAATGGTCACTATCTATCAAAAAATGGTCACTATTTGTCAAAAAGTGGTCACCGTTAACTGGTCGCACCATGCGACGGTCGTAAAAGAACAATTGCGGTTAATAATTGTAAAACTTAGTCAAATTCAAATTAGTGCTCAAATTAGTTGTGGATGGAGAAAATAAGGAAAAACAAATGGTAATTAAGACAATTTAGAAAATTTTGAATAAATTGGTAGACTATAGATTTATTCTAATTAGTAAACTATACAGCCAGTTGTATAGAATTTGACCTTTATAATAAAATATTTGAGCTTATATGTACATTTTACAAGCTTTATTAAAACGAATCTCATCGCCTTTATATAGATTTTAAACTCATTATATTACAATGAAGCTCAAATATAATATAAATTTTATGAGAAAATAATAACAAGATGTCTTTCTATGTGGAATTCAAAAGAAAACAAAGAGTACAACATGGATCTAAAATGTCTGATTTAAACTTAATATTTATAGAAAGAAATTTTTTATGATGAAGAAATCAAATATCCAAAAAAAACACATCATTTAACTGATCTTATTTAATTTAGTTATTAAAATATAAAAAAAAAACGGCTATTAGTTTCAATTTATGTAAATAAAATATGACCAAATTTTCGAGGTGGCAATGTTGTGCGTCAGAAACACAAATAAATACTCCGTATTAACATAATTTATTCACCCAAAAAATAAAACATAAACCCAAAAAAGCGGACTTTTATATGACGAAAAAGAAAAATCTCAAGGAAGATAAAAAACTTAATAAAAAAAACTGAAAAAAAAATTTAAAAAAAATATAAAATTAGATAAATCTGTTAATTTCTAATTAGACGTACAAATCTATTAATTGCCATACCGTAACCCAAAAGTAAAACAAATTCATTAGAAACCAATATTAAATTAATTTTGTAGACCACTACTGTAATTTTTACGGGCTAAAATGAAGACATTTAAGCAGAATGGTGGTATTGGATTGAGATTGAAATAATCAACTTAGATTGAAACATGTGTTTGTTCATTTGAGGATGCTAACAAGGATGAATGAATGAAAGGCGGCAGAGAATCGGCCGAGAGAGAGGGGGCGTTTTACAATTTTGTGGTTTATATTTGGGGTTGGAGAAATTTGATGAGGGTTTGGTATGTGTATATGAGTCCAGGGTTTTAAAACTCATGCTGCATATATTTTACTTGGGTTTGATATGTGTATATGGGCTGAGGGTTTGATATGATAAGGCGAGTAAATAGGGTACCTACAAGGTGGTAAAATGTGTGCAACTTATAGCTAGATGTGAACACCAGGCCGGGTCAAGGACCAACCCATTTGAAGAAGCGCATTGTGGCAAATATGACCCGATAATAACCCGAACATTTAGATAAAGACATGCGCGACCCATGACTCAACCCGAAATTAGGTACATTTTTATTTTAAAAAAAAAAGTATAACGCAATTAAAACTAATATAAAATAGTAAAATTATTAAAAATTCCAATTTTTTGAAATAACTTATGCTCATGTTTATTTTAAACAAAAAGTTTTAACACATAACTAAAACTGAAATGAATACCATATGAATATAGTTATTTTTTATAACGTAAATGTAACAACTGATCAATCTAATACTTCATTGTCAAACTTTATATAAATAACATATCTATTTAGTTAAATATAATTTATTAGAATTTTGAATAACACTCCCGTGCAATCTTGCACGGGCTAAAACTAGTATTCCTTGTTAACCAAATACGTTATTCAGGTGGGGGAACTCTTTGAAGAGATCCATTGATAATCTTAAATAACTACTTCTTAAAGAGATTGAAAGTAATACTCATCAGTAAAATGCACTTTCTTATATGGTTATCCATGTAAAAAAACTACACAGCTAAGCGTGCTTGGTTGAGAGTAGTCTCAAGATAGGTGACCTCCTAAAGATTCCCAGGATGCGCATGAGTGATGACAAAATGCACTGAAAAATGACCCGTGTTGATTTGTGGGTCATGTACATAGTCTGACGTGCTAGCACCGTGAGTAATTGCTCGAACCCAAGATTTGGGATGTAGTGTTACAACCTTACAAATCATAGGAGTAAGTACCTGTGGTACTCTGACTCTCCGACACTGGCTATTTTGTGGAAATTTTTCAATTTTTTTGGTCTAAAGTGAAGTGTCGAAATATCGTGTCAGTGTCAGATAAGTAGGTGTCGGACACACGACACGACAGTTAAGTGAAGTGTCAAAGTAACTTAGGGAATAACAACGTTATGACGAAAGTTTACCAAAAAATATTTTAGGAAAGAAAAAGGTAACAGTAGGTATTGCTTGTGACGGGTCGGATCTTGCGACGGATATTTTGTGAGAGGAAATGGGTAGAGGGGACAAGGTGGGTACCCCCCATGTGCTTCTCCACTCACCCTTAATGGGTATTTTGTGAGAGAATACGGTACCCGTCTTAAGCTTAAGACGGATACCCCCGTCTTATATGAGAATTTGTGAAAAGGTAAACACATGGGTATTATATGTGAAAATTTAAAAAATGAAGACAAATTCTCATTTGTGAAGGACACAAGCTTGTGACGTGGGTAGGGGTGGCAATCGGGTCAGTCAGGTCGGGTTTGGGTCGGGTCATGTCGGGTTCGGGTCGTGTCGGGTTCGGGTCGTATCGGGTCAGACAACCCTTTCGGGTCGAGTCGGGTCGGGTTCGGGTCGTTATCGGGTCGGGTCATTTTCGGGTCAAATGATACATCGGGTCGGGTCGGGTTTGGGTCGGGTCGTAATCGGGTCCGGTTATTTTTTCGCAATATTTCAATATTTTTCCATTAAATATAGTTTTAAACTATTATTTGGTTTAATTAATTCATTATTAAGTCAAACATATCAATTTAAACAATAAATCACTTTCATTTAGATCATTATTAAGGTTAATAATTGTCAGATCGTCAATTTAATCGGGTCAATATCGGGTCGGGTCAATGTCGGGTCGGGTTCGGGTCGGGTTCGGGTCACTGATTTTCGGGTCGTCAACGGGTTACGGGTCGTCATCGGGTCGGGTCGGGTCGGTTTCGGGTTGCAGTATTCTCGGGTCGGGTCGGGTCGGTTTTGCTCGGGTTTCGGGTCGGGTCACTCAGGTCGGGTAAGACTTGCCAGCTCTAGACGTGGGACAAATGGACAAGTGGGAGGGCCATATGGAAGGGCAAGCGGGAGGATTTTTGAGAGATCTTTTACTTGCGACCGTCACAAGTAAGACGAGCGGTAAAATGAAAGGTAACATGAGAAAAAAAAGAAAAGATACAACCATTTCCGACTATAGTGACCTCACTCCCACGAAAAACGGCACTAGATCACATCTCCATCTACCCACCTTTAATTCGTAACGGCAACTCAACAAATTCGTGACGGTTACACTCTCTCATTTACCAATTCCCACACCAACGTTACCGTCTCATTTAACCTCCCTTCTTAACGGACCTCACCTCCTTCTCTAACTCCGTCAACTCCTTCCCCCAAACTAAAATATTAATATTAAATATTAAATAAATTGAAAAAATGACATCTTGCGACGATGATTTCTCTATCCTCGCCGCCGCTGCCGCCGACGACCACCACCACGAACATTTCTCCCGCACCCCTAACGACGCCGTTTTCGTCAACCCCTTTGATTCCGCCGACTTCGATCCAGATCATGATCCGGATCCGACTGCGCGTAACAAGCGTAAGGATCGTGATGACGTCAGCGATGGCGGAACTCCGACTGCTGGAACTTCTGCGGCGTCGTATTATAAGAAGGTTAAGTCTCCGGCTACTACCTCTGCCAACTCAGCTGAGTGTCGGAAAGACAGGTATTCCGTATTGTTACTCCCTCCGTCTCTATCATTAGTTTACTTTTTTTTTTATATTTTTTTTTATCGTCATAGGTAAACAAATGATCAATTGGTATCTCTTATGACGGGTATATTGTCTTAAGAATAAAATAAAACGACTGCTAGAAGCTTTCCTCTTGTCTTACGCCTACTATTTAACCGGTTTTAATGTTAAGACTAATATATCTGAGAATTTTTGATAAATGATTGAGACAAATAAAATATATATACTCATCTATTCCGCTTTTATTGTCCTAATTTTTAAAGTCAAGTAAAAATGACGAAATATCATAAATGTCCCTTAATTAATAAACTTGGAGGATGCATTCTACCTTCTCTCCCACCTTCACCCATTCCCCTCTCACAATCGGTTAAATTAATATATCTCGTGTGGGGTCAGATGGCAAGTGGATGGATATATGATATTTTAACCAGTTGTGAGAGTAGAAGGAAAAGAAAAGTGCAAGAATGCAAAATATAAACAAAATAGGAAAGATAAGTTATTTAACAAGGAGTATAATAGTTAATTAATTTGGAATATTATGGACACAAAAAGAGACAATAAAAGTGAAATGGAGGGAGTATTTATGTAAAGCGGTTTCGATATTGACACATATACCTTAAAAGGGCTGCGTTTTGCATTATTTCCGTGGAATATTGATCACAGAGACTTGAGTAAAGCGGTTGTAAGAAAACTGTTTTGGTAGGTTCTGTTAGTTGAAAGATTGATTTATGGTTTTTAGATGTAAACTTCGGTGTTGTATTGTGAAATGACAGGGAGGAGTGGAGCGACACGGCGATAGAGTGTTTGTTAGATGCATACACGGACAAGTACACACAGCTAAACAGAGGGAATTTGCGTGGTAGAGATTGGGAGGAGGTGGCGGCGACTGTTAGTGAGAGGCATGAGAATCAAAGCAAGAGTGTTGAGCAGTGTAAGAACAAGGTTGATAATTTGAAGAAGAGATATAAGTTGGAGAGACATCGGATGAGTAGTTCTGGAGTTGTGGCTAGTCATTGGCCCTGGTTTAATAAGATGGAGGCAATTGTTGGTAATTCACCGTCTTCTAAGGCGGTATCGGATGAGGAGAAGGTCGGTGGTGCCAGTTCTGGGAGGCCGCATAAAAGGTACATTTTATTACTCATTATTCTAGGGTTAATTGTTATCGTCATTTGTATTTTGTTTGCTTGAACTAGCTGGACATTGGATGAGGCTTAGTATTCACCAATCTTCACCCGGGTTGTGTCCAAGCTGATTTCAACGTCTTGACAAACTGGCTCAGTTCAGTTATGTCATAGGTTCATTGAGTACATATTGTCGTGGGTTTTTCGTTGTTAATCTAACTGTAATTTATATCGTATGTTTGTGGTTTATTACCTTGTTCTAGTTTGTGTTTGGATGTCCAGGAATAATGCAACTAATCCAGCCCCACTATATATGATATTGCTTTCATATGTAGGCGGTTGGTTTTGAACGATTGACACATTGACGTTTTCTGTTTATTAGCTACTGTTAATATCAATTTGTGATTTAATTGTGGAACTGTTAGTATGTTAGATGAATGCATGCTCAATTTTTATGGCATTGTGTCTGAAATTGTTGGAGTTGTTTTGGAGAAGTCACATTTTTGTATTTACTTGTGGATTGCCTTATATCTTTTAAATGGTAAATTTTGTGTAGAATTGGGTATACTCTGTAGATTTTAATGAGGCTGTGGCTTTTATACTACTCTATGAGTTCCAAAAGAGATTTTTGTCGTTTGTTTTGTCGCAATCTGATAAGTGTTTGTGTTTAAAGTAATAGTGACTGGCTTATGTATAACTTTAGAAATTTGAATTTATCTTTTTAATGCAAGTCTTTGGGTTTCAAGCTCGGACTTCAAGGAGATAACTGTATCTCTGGCCTTCAACGATTTTATCTTTTTGGGCAGTTTGTTGGGCTCTTCTACAACGATTCAGATATTTTGCTAATGGAAAAAAAGATGAGGAGCTTATTGTAGATTGGGCCATTGGGGAGCATGGGGTGTTAGACAAAAGGGTAGAAATTTGTATTAACTTGTCGATAGTATTTCACCCAGGAATGGTTTGCTTAGTAAATTATCTTTGGCATCTGAAAACCAAGACCAATGATAACCATGATGCGTTGACGAGTGAAACTTACCAGTTGAGTACAGCTGCAGTTATCCTGAATCTGGAAAGATGGAATTTTAGCATCTTCAAACAGATACGAACATTTTTCGTCCCTCTGTGTCTTAACTGACATCCCATTAAGAACAGCAAACTAATAAGTTGTTATTTTTGCTAGGAATGATATGGCCATTTCTATATGATTGTGGACTGGTCATGTGTTTAACCTTATACGTCCTCTCCTCACCAATTGCCAACCCTCACATAGCTGTTGAAACTTATTGATTGTTCTAATATGGCCGTTTCTATATGATTGTGAAGTGGTCATGTGTTTACCCTTATACGTCCTCTCCTCACCAATTGCCAACCCTCACATAGCTGTTGAAACTTATTGATTGTTCTAACATGTGTATACCGGTAGCAACAATATGTTGACGGTCAGTTTTTAGGTAGTTGGTATAATGGTAGTTATCTTATTTCCCCTGAGTATTGGGCCAAGGCACTTGTGTATAGCATCCTACTATATCATCTACAATTTAGAATTTCATGTTATCAACTAGAGACACATCCATATGATTTCTTGTCTCTTGAATGCCAGTCTCTTGTTTATGTGTGTTAAAAATGGATTTGACCCTGTTGTCAGTCTCTTGGGTTTTTGAGGTAATAGGTACCGTGTACAATTCTAATTTCATATACTTTATTGGTTAGATATCCTACTGGAACACCTGGTCCTCTTGGTCAGATCAACAATGTGAAGTCTAAATCTGTACCGACCACAAAATGGCAGAGGGTTGTTTTTAAGATCAGTGGAGCTGCTTTGGCAGGCAATGGTCCTCATAATGTAGACCCCAAGGTTTGTCCCTAGGTCTATTTTCCCCTTACCAATCCCACAGATTGCCTATTTTGGATTCGATCCTACATGACATTTACCTTATCATAAACACCCTGTTTTGCACTTCTAATTTCTACTCCGTTTTATACTTGTAGACATTTCAGCGAGCATTTGCTTTGATTTGTTGTTGGTTTTAATTTTCAATCTTATTAACGGTTGGTATAGGCTTATAATGTTGTATGTATTTCTAACTTTTGGTGAGACATGATCCATGCATGTTCTTTCATACTCTCTCTTATAGTTTTATTTGCTCATTTCAATGTATGGTTGCTCCAATTTAATAACGCCATTTCTAAAATTGAAATCACTTGATCATTGAAACTTCTAGCAACTCACAACAAGCAGTTTTGTAATACTCTCTTAATTGAACAAAGTCCTGCAATATAAAGTCAAAGGTCCATCTGGTACTTCATTATGGTTTCTTAAAAATGACCCTTGTCAAATTGGTAAAATACAATGAAGGAAGTAACTAATTGCAGTCTGTGTTTTAAGATTAGATTAGATGTTTCACTCTTCAGCATTGTATACGTGTTTGGTTTTCGGTGTGAAATAAAATTCTGCAACAAGATAATACTCCGTAATTGTTCTTCTGCTCTAGTTTGCGCTGTAGCATAATTTCTATATAGCATCTCAGTGGTTTTTTCTTTAAATATCTAGGTGGTAATGCTTATTGCTAGAGAGGTTGCTTTGGTTTATCGCCTTGGGGTGCAGGTACCTATATTTCATTTTCATGTTCCCTTAAAAGTGTTTTGTAACATAATTTTGGTGGGTAAGATATGTTCCTTCATCTTTTGTATTTCAGGTGGCAATTCTTGTTGGAGGACGCAACTTCTTTTGTGGGGATACATGGAGAAATGCAACTGGTGCTGACAGATGTGTTACATACCAGATTGGGTATGTGACCTTTTTGTTGATTAATTCATGTTGGTAGTTGTTATTGGATGCCTGAGTATCTTGACCATTAGTGGCATGCACTTTAACAACTTTTTCTTCTATGCGTATGGTAATGTTTCTGTCTAAAGTTCTTTACTGTATCTCATTTCTCCTGGGAAGTAGCGATCCTTGAATGTAGTTCTCAACGCAATTTTCATCTTGGGTCTTTCGGAAACAGCCTCTTTGTGTTGTTAACACTAGGGTATGGTTGCGTACATCTGACCCCCCTTACCCCACAATCTGCGGGAGTCATTAACGCACTGGGGTAATGTTTATCTCATTTCGGTAAAAAGAAAAGAGGAAAATTTGCATGTACTTTCGTACTGGAAATAAGGTCATGTATTCTCGTTGAGTATGCTGTGTGTTACTTTGTAGGTCATATATGTCTGTCCGTGTAATCTACTTCAGGTGCTTGCTATCTGTAGGTCTCTAACTTTTGCATATATTTCATTATATAAATTGTTAAATCAGCAACAGTTACTGGGGTTGTGTTTTTACGAACCGATAGCCTTTCCGTGAGTTTAGGTCCTTTTTTACTCATGTACATTTTGTTATCCAAACCAATTTATCAAAATATGTTCATATCTGGACCATCCTTTTTTATATTAATCTTAAAATCAGTTTTACAGTCATTTATGATTTCTTTCACCTACACTCAATGCTGACTTTATATTACGTCACTACGTCAGCATGATGGCAACTGTGATGAATTCAGTGTTAGTCCAGTCAGCGTTGGAGAAGTTAGGTGTCAATACACGTCTGCAAACTGCGATTTCATTGCCAGAGTTTGGCGAGCCATACAATAGGCAACGGGCTATTCGGCACCTAGAGAAGGGAAGAGTGGTAATATTTGGAGGAATAGGGGGTGGTTCGGGAAATCCCCTGCTTTCCACTGATACAACAGCAGCTCTTCGTGCATCCGAGAGTACTGTCTCATCTATCTTCAGTACATTTGCTAAATTGATATGTTACATCTGAATCCTTGGATTTTGCATGCATTGTTTGATCCACTATTTTCATTTTGCCACTTACTTTCCTGATTATGTCATTCGGTTCGTTTGTTTCAGTTCAGGCCCAGGCTGTTATTAAAGGTGCTAATGTTGATGGTATTTATGATTGTACCTCCAGAAGCAATGACATTACATTTGAGCATATTTCATTTAGAGAGGCAGGGTCCAGAGGTTCGACATCTTTGGACAGGATGTTGTTGACATTATGCGAAGAGAATGGCATTCCTGGTTAGTATACCTAGTTCCCCCCATTTTATTTTCTAATAATTGGTGCAATATTGCTGTAGGTTGTCTCTCCAACGACCAGACAGGAGTACTCACTTTTGTAACTTTAACTTTGAGTTCTTTAGTCATCAAATATCAAAATTGTGTCTGGCCCCTGTGAATCCGTAAAATTTTCACTGCCATTTTCCTGTGGTAGTAACACCACGTCAGAGTGACAGACGGTGTTTCTAGCTAATCAATAACTGCAGTTAGCATAGAATAGAACATAAACCGAAAAATGATTGACCACATTTTTTTTCTTTTAGGGTATTTTTGGATAGCAAAATAGGAGGGAAAGAAAGGGGAGGGGGTGGAGGGAGGGAAAGGGAGGAATGGGAAGGCAAGGGAAAATGGAGGAGTGTTTGGATACAATTTCTAACCAAATATTTCCTATGGTGGATGGATTTGGATTAGGCTTGGAGGAGGGAAAATGAATCCCCCCCTCCATTTCACTCATACCCTGGGCGCATCTGTTATCCAAACAAGGGTTTTGTATCTCTTCCCACCCCTCCGCTTCCCTCCAGAACTCATCATCCAGACAATCCCTTAATAAACTTACACCATCACCTGTGATCTTCAACCATCCATCCACCTTTATCAACACCGGCAACCCATCCATCATTATCAATACCATGAACACAACCAGAGACCCAACGGCACTTGCAATCCACCAACACTTCCTCTTCTACTCTTCGTGGCGTCTTTTTCAATTTTGTTGCCGGAATAGGTTTTAGGGTTAGGTTTTGGCCTTTAAACAGCCGTCTTCTTTGCCATGCTCAATTGACACCCAATTTAGGGATGATGAACCCTGGAAGAGCAGGATTCACCGAAGGTATGTTGGTGCATGAAAATGAGTCCTAGGTTGATAGGGTTGGACAAGGTATTGCTGGGAATGATCGGATGAGAAGAACAGGAATATGCGGTATTGAAAGATGGCTTTCAGACTCCCTTTTTTTGTTGCAATATGAAGTGTAAATTCTAATTGCTTTGTAACACCAACTCACCCTACTGAATTGGTGTTACTGAAGCAGGATATATTTTCTCCTACTACGGTTTCTCCATTTCTTTATGTTCTTCCCATATTTCAAAATACCCGAGCACATATTTTGAAAAGTGGGAAAAACACGTTGGAAAGGAGTTTAATACAAACTTAGAATAATTGACGAAAAAATACTCATGGTATGATGGATAGATCCCAAACTGCAGGGTAAATGTAGGGATGTCCTTAGACGAAGCCTACAAAGTAAGTACAAAGTATAGGTATGGTTTAACATGTAACATATCTCAAACGAGTATGGAGTAGACTGCCTTAATCTATAGCAGCTTCTCATATCAAACAAAACTGGCTAAATCCTGTCATCAAGGGGGTGAATGTTTTAAGTGGCCAAAGCTTGCCATCACGAGGGAATGATAGAATAGAAGGACAAAAACAATTAGTTGCACAATTATCTCCCTCGAGTGTACCTTGGACCTTGGGGGTTGCACGGTATGAGCCTCAGGTACGCCTTAGGCACCCTAAACCTGTAATGTGAAGAACAACTTAAATCTATAGGTGGCAACTGACCTCATTCACGATGTAGTGTAAGTTAAAGAGATACTGTAGATCCCATGGCCTTAGGCCTCTCCCCTTCTCTTCATCTTTCTGTTTTTACCATATGCAAATCAATATGTTTACCAAATATTTTGAAGATATGCTTAAATATATAATGTGGCCATTATAATTGTTAAGCGATAGATCCTATGGTCGTAGGCCTCTTCTCCTCATCTTAATACTTTTACTAGACAAAATTAAGTGACAAATCTTCATATCCAAAGTAATTATAGCTTTTTTTTCTTTCGTGTGCAGTCGTGGTTTTCAACCTTCATGAGCCTGGTAACATATCAAGAGCACTATGTGGGGAGCAGATCGGTACTTTAGTTGATCAGACGGGAATAGTTAGCTTACAGGACACGAGTTTGACATTACTTAATGGTGTAACACCTATTTGAGTGTAAATTGCTCGAAATAAAGACACAAGCTTGTGATCACTCTAATCACTGTTGATGCTGGGGTGACCGTCGTACAAAGCATCAAGCAGTCAAATACCTGTGCTATACAACTGAAGTAATCGGTGTACAATCGGAGGAATATCTTTTCATTTTTCCATTTTCATTTGTGATAGGCGGCCGTCTTCTACTTCCTACTGGGGTAACATACTTTATACCACTAGTAGCAGGCTGTGCTGCAGGATTTTTACTTCATTGCTGAACAATTATCATCATCGCTTCTCGATGCTGTAATTATGTTGTGCATTTGTAGTGATATTCATAATTTAGGGTTTCTCATGGGTCTTTAGCTATATTGTCCAACACAAACTAATAATTATTCCGTCTTTTATTTCTTGATACTTAATAGCAATAATACTTTGTTTTTTTCAACTGATCTGTTGGAAATGTTTGAGTTGAATAATCTTTTGTTCATTTATTTAAGGGCCGTGGTTCCCAACTTCCTAATAATACCGTCCAAATATTGACGATTCACAAAAAGAGATTTTTCGAGTTATGAAGATTTTTTGAGTTTTATGGAATCATGTTGGTATACCGTATGGCATATACGGTACACATTCAACATAACTAAAATATTAGAAATACATGTTTCGGCTAAGAATAAATAAATCAGTCCGACAAATGAGATAGTAGTAGTTTGAATAAAATGGACATGATTATTAGCTTCTTGATTAAATACTCGCCTCTATTTTAATGAAAAATGGCAATACTCTGACTGAATAGAAAGAAATAATAATAAACTTGTGTGATCTACCAATATTGGTTATTAAAAGTTGGTGTTTGAGCAATCAGTTGGGGCAAAAGAGATTTGTGCCGCCTGAACGTCGATTATCACTCGTTGATTAATCATTTGGAACGATCCAATTGAGTTGAAGTTACTGTTGGCTCGCTGTATCGTCATACAATACAAGCCCGGCCGAGGATTTCCTGAATAAGCATATCTTGTGATAACTTCAGTAGGCTGAACCAACATATCTGCATTGCCTCGAAAGTGAAAGAACATGGTCGGAAAGTTAACCTGGGGGTTATCGTAAAGGGGATCCCAACAAAGCTCTAGACCGTAATCATTTGGGGATGTACGCTTCCTTAATGTATCCCTATTAAAGTATTCGACATATCTGTCTATCGCTTCTTTTATCATTTCAAAAGCACCATCCACAAACCGGCTTGTGCTCGCCCCTGTGTCAAATACTGTTCCCCCGGAATAGTCACGCTGTAATGTCCGGAACTGCGCTGGTATGTTGAGTCTCATGCCACCTACACTTACGTCATTTAGGGCGACGTAGTAGAAAATTCTACGACCTAGTATTGGAGTGACGGACATGATACCGGGACTTGATATATAGTCTCCGAAGCTCAGAAGCATTGGGGTACTTTGAACTCGGGTGTTACGGTGTTGGAGGCAGTACGAGAATTTGTTTCCAGCTCGGTCTCCTAATTGCGTAATTAACGAGTCTCTGCCTTTGCTCATACCAAGTATTCCCGTAACCATATTGCTTCGAGAATTTGCTGTAAGAAAATATATCTCAAAAATTATCACATGTTTAGCTAAATAAAAATACTCCCTTCGTCCCGGTCATTTATTTATCATTTTCATTTTATGGTGTCTCATTTATTTGTTTACTTTTCTATATTGAGAATTTTTTTTATGAGTAATTTGATATTCCAATGAGACTATTCTTCACTTGTCATCCACTAAGTACAACCACAAATGTTACCCTGCTATTTCCTTATTATTTGCGCCAAAACAAAGGTAAACAAATGACCGTCCACTTTTATTGTACGTTTCCCATTTTGTAGGTTCATAAGGTTATCTACTAAACTATTTATAGTTTTGACTTTTGGTCTCCATTTGAAAGTAATTGTGGGTACATTTCATCATTTTTTGAGATTTGCAGCAAAGCAATAATTTGAAGAAGCCGCTTTAATCATATGTAAAATTTTGAAGAAAAAATTGATAAATAATAAAGCTGAAGTTATCCTGAGAAATACTCCATTTGTTCCGATTATTTGTTATCCTATTTCTTTTTAGAGTGTTTGAAATATTTGTTGTTTTTTCTATATTAGGAAGTTTTCTATGGGTAATTCGAAATCTAATGAGAAATGTCCATTTGTGTCGAACCACAAATATACTTTTTTCTTGGTCTTTTGTGCCATTGAAAGGACAATAAATGATCGGGATGGAGGAAGTAATTGAATATATACTCACATTGTTAAAGTAACATTGATAATATGTTATACATTAACACTTGGAAGACATTCAATTCTATACCTGAGGCCAGGGGTTGAACATCTACCATTATTTAAATTTTATTTTTATATGCAACTACACTTACATATAAATGATCAAAAATAAAAAATTAACATAATTTTGTTACATATATTTTGTATGACCTTACAACTATTTAACATGTCGAGTAAAAGACAGAAAAAGAGTGTTACGAGTACATAATTTTGATGGAGGTATGTACCTGGTTTGAAGTCTGTTATATCAATGGCGCAAGCAAAACTTAATCCATTAACGGTTTGCTGGAAATTAGGGAAAGATATAAAGGTGAAAGTTTCTCGTGCCCAAATTCCCCTCATCGCGGCACCATCACCATACCCTATTGCTTTCGTGCAATGATCTTCGTAGCATTGTCCTTGACATTGCCCGCATGGAAACGGTTGGTATGTTTGAGATCGACTCCTTGGGAAAAGAGGCGTATTTTGTTGAAAACAACGGCTACATCCTTCACATTGTGTCCATACAATATCGCTTCCAGTGTCCAAAGCAAGATAATTCGTATGATACGGCTCATCATTGAATTGTCCAAGTCCCATTTCGACATAGTACAACTTACCCTGCATTTTTATCAGAGACAAATTGTCCGGGTCATAGTACTGAGATATATTACTTTGGATAGTACTATTAGCTAGGTAACTCATCCTAGACTCGGACACACCTATAAATCTCTTGTCTCGCTCTATATCGCTGAGTTCGGGTTGGTACATAGGCGAATCGGGGTGGTCTATATGGGTCATTCTAAGTTGTAGTCCTCTTAGCTTAGGGTTTGGTTGTGTGCAAGTTGTTTGAGTAAGATAGCATAAGAGAGTAACAAATAGTAAAGGTAAAAGCATCGATGATGATAATATTGGGTTGAGTTTAGTCATGAACATTGTGGATAGTAGCTTAAGTTTACTAGCTTTGGGTAAAAGATTGATGAATATATTGACAATACATACATGTACGTACATTTATACTTGTTTTGAGTTTAACGCATAAATGTTTATTCAAGGACAAGTATATAGGCAATATAATGCGTAGTAATTAATACTACTTCACCATTAGAAATTTCCATTTATATAATTGTGATACATCCCCCTTACTACTGATAAAGACAAAAATTCCCTTACTTTTCCCGCATAACCTATAAATATTCATAAATGAGGCGGATTTTAATGGCAAACTAAGACCCGGTTCTTTCTGGCTTTTTAGATCTGCACTGAACTGAACTGAATACAGCTGAGCTGAACTGAGCTGAGCTGAACTAAATGGAGCTGAGCCGGACTAAACTGAACTAGATGAAGCTAAACTTAACTGGACTGAACTGAATGGAGCTGAAAGACAATAAGTTGATTGGAGCTGAACTGAAAAAATAAAAATAAAAATAATAATAATAATAACAATAATAATAACAACAATAATAATAATAATGATGATAATGATAATAATGTATTGTCACCGCGTCTGAGCCTGGTTTTGGGGATTGACAATGGCGCTTTGCCACTTTTCCCTTTCATCTTGGAGGATCGGTGTTTATGCTGCGGGAGATGTTGTGAATTATGCTTTTCTGGCGTCCCGTTTGCCGTATGGAGATTTACAAGCTTGATGAAGCTAAACTTAACTGAACTGAACTGAATGGAGCTGAAAGACAATAAGTTGATTGGAGCTGAACTGAAAAAATAAAAATAAAAATAATAATAATAATAACAATAATAATAACAACAATAATAATAATAATAATGATGATAATGATAATAATGTATTGTCACCGCGTCTGAGCCTGGTTTTGGGGATTGACAATGTCGCTTTGCCACTTTTCCCTTTCATCTTGGAGGATCGGTGTTTATGCTGCGGGAGATGTTGTGAATTATGCTTTTCTGGCGTCCCGTTTGCAGTATGGAGATTTACAAGCTAATTAAGCTACTACGACCTTCTGGTATTGTAGATGCTGGTCCTACTTTCGATGATGCCTTGCGGGTGTACTCCGAGACTACAAGTTCTGCCTTTTTACGTGATTCTAGTGACATCGCTGCCCATAAACTTATGAATAAATTGACAGATATATATTTTGCGACGGTTGCTGCTTCTTCAGAATCTGTTTTCTCTTCCGACACCGCGTCAGCTTGCGTTGTGGAAGTCTCAGCAGGGTGCCCACTCCTCTAATTGGTTGCGTGCAGTTACTATCTCTGGGTTGGGTCAGACTATGAACGGTTGGACTTACCGTAGTGTGCTTGAGTATCGACTGGGTATTCCGTTATTCCGCTTGAGCAAGTCAACAACATGCACGGTGTATACAAAACTTTACGTTTTTATGAATTATTATTTTTAGATATTACTAGTCTTAAACCCGTACAAATTTGCACGAGTATGTTATTTTCAAATTTGTTATTATAAAAAGAATATAAATATCAAGATTTAATTTTTTTGTTACCTGGTCGCTTACAAAACCCGACCTTTTATAAGATGAAACATAATTATTTGGAAGAGAATCAACATAAAATTAGTAAAATTGCATGGATATGCATAGTTCTTGACCCTTACAAAATGTTAACCCCGTTTTATATTTAGGTAGACCCATACCCATTTAAACAAAAGATATTATTTTAAACATGCATGTTTAAACCGTGACCGTTATTTAATTAGTCAAACTTGTGACCATTTAAGGGTGACAATAACAAACTCGTAACAAACCCTTATTACTCGTTTGTTGATAAACCTAA
The DNA here is from genome assembly GCA_022085475.1 of Heliosperma pusillum. Classification (NCBI taxonomy): domain Eukaryota; kingdom Viridiplantae; phylum Streptophyta; class Magnoliopsida; order Caryophyllales; family Caryophyllaceae; genus Heliosperma; species Heliosperma pusillum. Next base: position 3,485 of record JAIUZE010006338.1, on the reverse strand, counting down.
TTAATAGGCTAAAAGCTTAACTCACCCAGTCACCCATGCTTACTTGCCTAGTCCCTTGCGGTGCTATTCGTGTCATTCATTCACAATTTCCACACATAACACTATGTATCTCTATATACAACTCCTTATTTGCACCTCGCTACTTCAACTTAAGATGGGTATATCTGTTTTAAATTAAGACGCGTTAAATATTAGTATATCACATAGATATATGAGACAAATATGTTTTTTGCATCTTGCATGTTGCTTTTGTCTTAATCATCTCACATGGGTATATTAATAAAACAGGTTGTACATATGATAAAACGGTTGATTATGTGATTTTCATGGAGCTAAATGCGGTACTTTATGTGGCATAGTGTATATTCATGATTACCACTTGTTTCATGCTTCTAATGTATAAATGTACCGAGTTATCCCGAGTATGGAAAGTCAAGGTAGAAACCGAGTTTAGAAGTCGGAAGTTTGATAAAGTCGAAGCTCAATCCCGAGTTTGAAATTTAGAGAAAGTTGGGATGATGGTAGAATCTTATTAGGAGAAGCCAAGAAGCACGAGCGAGCACTAGGCGAGCGTTGGGCGAGCCATAGGAGAGTAGCCCACCCCTTGGGCGGGCGAGCCGCCCAACCCTGGGCTAGCCGCCCAGATCGCGAAATTCGCAATTTCAGAGTTGTTATGCGTTGCGCCGTTGCCTTTGTTTTATATTATTATGTTATTATTATTAATATTATATTAGGAGAGTAATAGTATTAGACTAGATTTGATTAGCCTATTATCATATTATTCACTATTCCATATTCAATACGTTGTAATTTGGGGAAAAGACAAGAACCCTATTTTTCTCTCTGATCAAGTTATGAGGAACTAATCCTCCCTTCTCGATTCAAGGTACTTTGAAACTACTATTTAATAAATGAGAGACCATCTTAATCCTTGGTTTTATTACTTGAGTACTATTTATTCTTCGTTCCTATCATATGATTGTTGTTTATTTAATTGATTTGACTAATTAATTATTTCATCTTTCACTCTATTGCAATTCTATATGTTTGAATCCGTAATTGTTCAATTCATTAGGTAAAGTTGCAACCTTTAATCCAATTATTTGTATGCGTTTCATCGTAGTTGGGTAAAAGGGGGAATAAATATATATATATAATTCAAATCGATAACCGTGTGTGTTAAAGGTCGTTATTTTCGTTGATTGTTCTATTCGTTTATGCTGTTAGTCAATTAAATCAAGACGCTTGGATTAGATTATTCATTAATTAGGTTTCTTAGTCTCGCGTTTCCAAATAAGTAAAATTATCAAAAGGAACAATAAAAACTATTGTTTTACAACGGGATGCTCAAGGGATAAATTGGGATTAGTGGTCGATGATCAGTTGTTAATTTGTTAGTGGATAAAACTTGACTCGAGACTTTTAATCATTTGAATTTATCCTATTTACTTATTATTTACAGTAGTTAGTCATTAGTACGTTAATCAATCACAAAACCCCCTTGTCTTAGTTACTTCCTTTATATTTTTTTACACTTTATTTACATCGTCTTCCTTGTGCATTCGACACCCGACTTACCTCTACTATATAGTTTAAGGTAATAGGACTTTATTATTTATCTTTGGGAGCATACGACTTCGGCTCACCAAATTTTGGCGCCGTTGCGGGGAAGACAATAGTTGATTTTTGTGTTTTGTAGTATAGATTTTTTAGTTTATTTGAGTTAGTTAGTTAGTTAGTTTGTTTTAGTTTAGTTTATAATTATTAGTTTGTTTATGCCTAATACAAGTACTACTAACCAACCACTCGAGCCTTACGACTCAGAGATTGCACGTACACTTTTCAGGCTAAGGCAAATCAAAGATAGTTCGTTAGTTGTTTTTGAGCATCCAGATTCCGAGAAAGATATACACTCCAATTCAGATACTACGGTGATTATGGCCTGAGAGACTCGCACCTTGAGGGAGCTTACTGCTCTTGACCTTACTGCTCTTGACCTTACTGTCCAACCACTATGCATCACATTCCCAGATCTAGATGATGGTGTTACTTTTGAGTTAAAGTCGGGATTGATACATTATCTACCTCAATTTAATGGGACAAGTATTGAGGATCCGAACAAGCATCTTTTAGATTTTCATAAAGTTTGTACGGGCATGAAACCCTATGGTGTCACTGATGAACAACTTCAGTTGCGAGCTTTTCCCTTCTTATTAAAGGGGAACACAAAGGATTGGTTGTACTATCTTCCACCTGGAAGTATCACTACTTGGGTGGCAATGAAGAAGGTGTTCTTAGAAAAATATTTTCCTCCATCGCGATCAGCACACTTAAAGAGAGCCATTAGCAATGTCGAGAAAAAGGAAGGTGAGACGATGTATGACTTCTTTGAGAGATTCAAGAAACTTTGCGCCAGTTGTCCTTATCATAGTTACTCGGAAAAAGACTTTATTTGTGTTTATGTGGCGGACTCGTCGAAGAGGACGGTCGCACGATACATTTCGCTTGTGGAGGGAACATTTTGAATAAGAATCCGTCTCAGACCTGAGGAATAATTGCACAGCTATCTGACAGCTCTAAACAATATGGGAGAATACCTGCTAGGAAGGGAGTTAATGGCATGGGTTCTAATTCAAGCTTGGAAGAGAAAGTTGATGGTTTAACCTCCTCGGTTCGAGATTTGATGGGAGGTAAACGAGCTATTGTTTGTGGTATTTGCTCCACATAGGGCCATCCTAGTGATCTTTGTCCTCAAATGCAAGAAGAGGGTTTTGAGGAGGTAAATGGTGTATGGGATAATGCTCCAAATAACAAGAAATGGGATCCATATTCTAAGACTTATAATGAAGGTTGGAAATTTCATCCCACCTTCTGTTGGGTAAATTCTCAAGCTACACCAAATTCATCCATGTCCACGGGGGAAATGATTCAGGCTCTTACCATTAGTGTTACTCAAGATAGAGCGGAAAATAAGCATAATTTTAAGAATCTTGAGAATCAAGTGAGTCATTTAACTACTGTTGTAGGTCGTTTGGAAGCTAAGCAATTAGGTGCTTTACTATCTCAAAAAGTTCTAAATCCTAGGGAGAATATAAGTGTCGTATCATTGAGGAATGGTAGGCAAGTGATTGAGGTTTAAAAGCCAAAAGTTAAGCCTAAAGTTGTGACACCCTCAAATTTGCGGAAAGAAAAAAATATTTAAATAAATAAACGAAGGTGTCTTAAATACAAAAGGTTCATAACAAAGGAAAATAATATTTTACATAAGAATTATACAAGACGGGAGACATATCTCCCGTATAAATACTGAAATAAAAGAGTGTATAATAATATACAATCTAAGAACCGAATATAGGTCCAAGGTAAATACTTCGCTCGCTAGCTCGTCAATGTACCCCAAGTATGCAGCACCACCTGTTCGACCGCGTTAAATATAAACACGGAAGCCACAGTCAGTGGGGAGTAACTCCGAGTTCTCCCAGCCA